>WSUE01000191.1:0-72977 GCA_019633535.1 Tulasnella sp. JGI-2019a
ATATCATTCAAAGCGCATCAGTGCCAAATTTCCAACCCTTCTAGCCGCAAAGCCCTAAACCACCTGAGTGAGGAGAGAGAGGGGAACATGTGGTCTCTGGGTGGATTCTAGTGTCCCCTGCTTGCACCAACCCATAACCTTGCCACATCTCCCGTATACGAGCTCACATGCTGTATAAATACCATATCTGAGATTCGAGACCTCATCAGATCTGTGGAAATGGCATCAATCTATTATCAGTTGGGCCATGTTTGGTTTCTACTATTACACCCCCACATCAGATTGCGATAATTTCGTGTATATACAGCTCATAAGTCACTAATGGCTCTCACAGGAATATCTTTATATTATTACTATCTGCTAAAATTATTAAAATGCAAAGCATGAGAGGAATTTCTTCCCCAAGGATGATCCCCCCCCTCTAGGAAGGCAGAAGGGGCTCTCTTGCGCCTTAATGCACTAGATATAGTGTATAGGTATATAAACGCCACCAATTATTGAAAATAGACTCATGGGGGCTACTGGAGACACATTTATCCAATTATACTAAAATGTTTGACCAACAGTATATTAGGCTTAGGTTTTGTGATGGTCCCAAGGCTTAAAGAGTCACAAATTAAGGCCCCTTCAAATGCCAGTTCCGAGTGACTGTTTAAAGCACACCATACCATGTCTTTGAAGGTGGTGCCCTGCTTGAATCACCCAGATGATGTACACACACACACTATTTTTAAATGGCCCACCTTCCAAAGGCAAGCCCACAGTTGACCTTTACAATGTGCCTTTGAAGGTGTCGCTTTTATAACAAAGGTTTACTACTCCTTTGGACCCACAAATGCAGCATCACATGCTACCCAGATTAAGAATCTTTGGTCACACAAAAATCTCAGAGCTTCAAAGGAAATATATATAAATTTATTAATGTGCCCAACTTGCATCATTAGTATTATGCATATTTCAATATACCACAAATAATTAGCCTCCAACAAAAAAGGTTTGATAAATGTGGCCCTTTAAAGATTTTTAAAAATCGTCCCTCCATGCAGATGAAACACCATATATAGCCTTATATTATATTAAACAAAGTACAATTTATTTATTTTTCTTTTAAATGACCAGGTCTAAAATTGAATATTCATCTTTAAAGACGAGTAATTCCAGTCAGCAGTTGGCCTTTAAAGATGAGTAATTCCAGTCAGCAGTTGGCCTTTGAAGCTATACAACCACTTCAGCAGTGAATCTTTCAAAGATACAACCAAATTCTACTGCTACACTGCATACCCAACATTCAAGGTCTGGGATTGCACAGGCTTCCTGGAAGCAGTTTGTTTCCAAAGCACCAAAACCACAGATTGGGGACTCCATTGAAGTCGTTTTGGACAACTGAGGCAGTCTCATAGCCTGTCAGTGCAACTTGTTGGCAGTGAGTCAGAAGGATATGGAGATTGTGAACATAAGTACTGAATACATGTGATTGAGGGGGATCAGGACACTCAGGACACTGATAGTTCCCATAATGATGAGAGGCAAGAACCTAAGAGAAGGATTCAGTGATCATGAGAGTATGAGGAGACTGAAATGCACCAATGCCAATGAAAGTCACAAGTAACATTGTACCTGAATTGAGGGAGAGAATTTAACAGATGCAACATCTATGACAAGAGTATGCACAGAAAGGCTAGAGGTGGTAAGGGCAGGTAGCAGAGCGAGAGTGGTGGTTAGGGGGATTAGGGTTTAAAAGCAATGCTATCAAGTGTTTATCCCCATGCTCTCATTTGCATTGCCTTTAATATTTCCCTCATCAAAAAGTAGTGGACACAAGGCTGACAGATAAGCTCAGGTATATGCATCCAGCAACCAGACTTGACCCAATGTAGGGGTCAATCCATGGATGCAGATTAGTTGATTAGTAGAGCAAGGATGATTGAAACATCAACCCACCCATCACAGTGCAAGTGACATTGTGGCCAAAGTAGGGAAGATAACCCAATACACATTGCATGCTCAGGGACACAGCAATAACAGCAGAAGCAAGAGCCAGAATGGAATGGAGTGCCTTTCTCAGTTTGCCTCATGTTTTGCAGCACCAAAACTCTAGACCCAAGGCACCATTTAAGGAGTAAGTAAAAAAAATGTCTTTGAAAGGGTTGTAGAGAGAGGGGGAGTGCCAAGAAAACTGCACCCAAAACTGCTGACCAGGCACCAAATACCAAGCCAAAAGCTGCGCAAATGTTCTCACACTGCGATTCAGCATGTTGCTGTGCAACATTGCCATATTGCCACAAGGTTTGTCAGTCAATCAGTTCTATCATACTATTTTATTCAGGCTGGGGGGATGTGATAGATGTCTGTTGTTGTGCATTATCTTTTCTAAAGTTCTCTTTTCAAGGTTATCACAGGTACCACTGCACATCATCGCAAATTCTGCTTTTCCATAATGTATCCATAACTCTGCATTCTGTGCAAATTACTTGTAGCTTCTCAATCTAAGTTATTCAGAACCAGAACACATAATTTCATACTCTGATCAGATTATGCAGAAGATAATCAGCTTCCCAGACACTTGGCAATCCTCAGGGCTGTCATGGTTAGTTGCCAACAACCACTCATTTCAGCCTTTCATGTGATCTTATCAAGATCTCTGCCAAATGGGGACCTGACCCAGGAACTGGCAACATCGGAGTTACCAGAGTTAATGGACTTAACATTCTAGAAATATGCAATGACATCACTGGTGACATCATCTGCAGCCTGCAGTAGCTATTATTAGATCCACAGTGCACAGCACTTATATTTAGCAACCAGAAGCCAGACTGACTCATTGCATGACTCAGCTGGAAGCTGCAGTAGTTATTCCTAGATAGAAGTGGCAACTGCAGCTTACAGCAGAAGCCACAGCTAGCAACCACAGTAGAAGTAGAAGCTGCAGTTATTGCAGCTGCAACCACAGCCTGGGAATAAAATAACTGCAGGTCCTTAGGGTATATAAGGAGGGGGATCTGAGCTGGTCTCAGTTCTCCATTCCACCCTCTTATCACTATCACAGTGAATACATCTCTTACTCTCATCATAAACATCCTGTGTGTTGCCTCACAACCCTTCATCACCATCACCAACAGTGAGTAGGACTCAGTTGACCTGAGCACCTCTTTTATTGCTGTTCAGAACATTGTGAACTGACATTAGGGTGGAATCCCTTAGTGCTCACCTCAACTCAATCCCACCAACTTTTGTCCCCTGCCCTCAACACCTGTAGCCAGGACCAGATCCTTCACAGCAGCAGCTGCCCCACCTCCCCTACCCTCCTCAGTAACCCTAGCAGGCCTAAGGGTAAATGCTCCATCATCGACATCAGCATTGTTGATGACATCAAAGAAGGTCTTTATGACACTGATGCTGAGGACAATGGGATCCCCATTACTAAGCAACAAAGGACTGATGATGAATGCCTCAGCAAGGCCATAAACAAGATTCACACTCATCCCAATACTCCTACCCCTTTGGAATCTTCAGGTAAGTCTATCAACATACCAACTGCCCTTGAAAAACTCAACCTAATCAAACACAACATTACTCCTTTTAATCCAGACTGTTACATCACCCCCACCTCAATCAAACCCAGAACCCTTGACTGGGTCTACCAACTCACTAAAGCCATTTGGGGAAACCAAGAAGAAGTTTGGGAAACCCCATCTCTCACATCTGGACCCACTGCTGCTGACTCCCCCAAAGATAATTTGCACCCCAGTGAGTGTTTCTATGTTACCAATGATGCTGGAGAAAAACACTGCACTTACACACCTTGTGCCAACCTACCAGATGTCCTTCACCTCACTCTGTCTGGTGCTTATGTCAATCATGAGACTGGTACCCATGTTTCAAACAACTGGTTCAAACCCCTCATAACCAAGAACAAAGCTGTCAACTGGTCAATCAACAACAACTACATTCCCACCAAGAACAGCTGTGCATACATCTTGGTAATTTCACAGACTTCTATCAGTCATACACAGAGAATCCCGCTGCCCACAATATTGAAATCAGCATTGTCCACAGCAACCTTCAGTATTTCATCAGCCAAAAGGACTGGTTCCTTCAGCAAAACAGCCCAATTGTATCTGAAAGACTTAACAACAAGGATGACATCTGTCACACCATGCTGCAAGATCTCAGTGCAATCCACCATGCTTTCAAGTTTAAGTGGTTCTTTTATAGAACCAACCTTGCACTCATCAAAGAGGTTATTCTCACACACAAAGAAGTTCTAGTCCAGCAAAGGGTCTGTGACCATCTGTTTGCAAAAAGGTGTCTCTCTCTGTGGGGTTTTGTTGAAGAAGTTGGGAACTCTGAGCATTTCACTCATCATCAAAGGTTTGCCTTGCCCTTCATCTGGAATCTGTAATCCATAAACAGCTATTGCATGTGCTGTAAAAAAGTTTTACATTTCCTTTGTCCTTTCTCTTTTTTTTTTCTCTCTATCCCTCCCCTCCCCTCCCACTCCAAGTCCACCCCTTTTCCCTGGAAAAGGTTTCATTTACTACTCCTCCCCCCTCCAAGCCTGTCATCTCTTATTTTTTGTGCTGGCCACTTAAAATACATCTTACAATGGCTTCATCAAGTGTGCACCCTATATATCAACAAGTGACAATAAGAGTCTATAAAATTAGACTTACCAACAAACTCAAACAAAGACTTCCTATTGGTGCAACATCAACCAAAACTAAACTCAAACATGCACTAACCTTCACAAATTTTTTGTCAGGAGAAAAGAAATTGGTTGAAACATACCAAGTCGAAATCAACAACAGATTCAGAAGGATCAAATCCTAAGTGCCTCAATAGAGAGCATTGGATATCAACAAACCTCATAGACAAAAAAGAATTCAAGGAATACACTAAGTATTGTGACTTCAAAGATGACAACTCCTGAGAACATCACATCTGCCCCATTTGGGAAAATTCACTCACAAAGTTCCAAGCCTACTATGGATCTGAAAAATACCCCATTCACATATACTACAAACCAATAGAAAGCAACTACAAAGTCAATCCAGACATATATCTAAAAAGCCTATCAACTCAGAAAGCAGTAGAATTTGTCATAAGAAACCTTAGGGCATCATCAAGATCAGGAAGATCTTCACAAGTAAACTCACCAAAAACACCTGTAATCGAATTACAAAAACAAGAAGACACAATGGCTGACTCCAAACCAGCAGTAACAACACTGGTTGTTGTACCCACAGTTCCAGTAAAACCAATCAAAAAAGCAAGCTCACCTGCTCCTCGAGCTGGATCAGGTTCCTCAGGACAAGGGCAAAGCTCAGGAAGTACCCAACCAACAGGACCACCACCCCCTCCCCCACCACAACAGACAGCTGCAGGTGGCCAACAAAAACAACCAATCCAGCAGCAGCAACCACCAACAGCCCCACCAATACCAAGATAAACAACCCACTTCAGATCTCACCAGCAACTCAAGCACAAAGCCCATTCAAGACCTCATTCAAGGCTATCAGCAAGGGGGGGGGTAATGTCATGGTTAGTTGCCAACAACTCCTCATTTCAGCCTTTCATGTGATCTTATCAAGGTCTCTGTCAAATGGGGACCTGACCCAGGAACTGGCAACATTAGAGTTACTGGAGTTAACAGACTTAGCATTCTAGAAATAAGCAATGACATCACTGGTGATGTCATCTGCAGCTGTAGCAGCCATTATTAGATCTGCAGTGCACAGCACTTATATTTAGCAACTGGAAGCTGGACTGACTCATTGTCTGACTCAGCTGGAAGCCACAGTAGTTATTCTTAGATAGAAGTGGCAACTGCAGCTCACAGCAGAAGCTGCAGTTATTGCAGCTGCAACCACAGCCTGGGAATAACTGCAGGTCCTTAGGGTATATAAGGAGGGGGATCTGAGCTGGTCTCAGTTCTCTATTCCACCCTCTTATTGCTATCACAGTGAATACATCTCTTACTCTCATCATAAACATCCTGCATGTTGCCTCACAACCCTTCATCACCATCACCAACAGTGAGTAGGACTCAGTTGACCTGAGCACCTCTTTTATTGCCATTCAGAACATTGTGAACTGACAGACTGGATGCTACAAACAATCTCAGTATTGAGAAGTGCCAGCAGTATATTCAGGAGAACAGATGCTTTAAGTGCAGAGAGATGGGACATCACCAAAATGATCCTATCAAGCATCCAAGAAACACATCAGGAGGAAGGAATACAAACCAGCAACATCCTACTAATAAAAACAAAAATCCTGGACCATATAATAGGAATGGAAACACAACTCACTCAGAGGGAGGAAGAGATCTTATGAACAAACCATTCAATGAAGATGAGGAAAATATTTCAGCAACTTGGAACCCTGGAAGACTAACCTATAAAGAATCAGCAGCAGAGACTTCAAACAATTGGAGGTGGGAAAACTCCAAGGCCTAGGAGACCAAGTGGCCCTTCACCTAGGTGCATTAGATCCAAACAGCCACAAACAGAAACAACATTTATTTATTGACAGACTTATAGCACAAAACACAAAAATTCCCAATGCAAGCAATGATAGATTCTGGAGCAACTGGCATATTTATAGATAAGGCATTTGCTAACAAACTTGGCTTAGACCAACCAAAAAAAAATAGAGAAATTTGACTAAGATTATTTGATGGTTCATAGGCTGAACCAATCTCCCACAAAATATACACTAGAATCCAAGTTTGTGATGTAATGCAAAACCTGATCTTTGAGGTCACTAACCTTTCACACTATGATATATTCTTAGGATTACCTTGGCTGAAAACTTATAACCCAACCATTGATTGGCAAATGGAAGAAATCCTACTAACACCAGAAGGAGTAACACTAGCAGAAACAGATGATAACCTAAAGAATGAAATCCCAGAAGAACTTCATGAATACCTGGATGTATTCAGTGAAGAAGAAGCCAGAACACTACCACCACACAGAGAATGGGATGCAGAAATCAAACTCATAGAAGGAAAATCACACAGCAGAAAAGGCACCCTATACCACTTAGGAGAAAGAGAAGCACAAGCACAAAAAGCATGGCTGGATGATCATGAAGCCAAAGGATTCATCAGGAAATTGAACTCACCACTTAGCACATCAATGTTCTTTGTAAAGAAAAAGGATGACCAAGGAAAACAAACTAAAATTCAACTGGTAGTCAATTACAGATACCTCAACAACATAGCCATAAAAAACAGATACCCCATTCTGTTGATCAGAAATCTTACAGACAGACTTAAAAAAGTGAAACTATTCACCAAAATGGACCTCAGATATGGATACCATTTAGTCAGAATCAAAAAAGGAGATGAATGGAAGATATGGTCAATACAAATACACAGTAATGCCTTTAGGACTATGCAACACACCAGCAGTCTTTCAAAGAATGATGAATGACATATTTCATGACATGTTGGATGAAGGAGTTCTTATATATCTTGATGATATACTAATATAGGCAGACACAGAAGAAGAACTAACAAAATTAACCCTGGAAGTCCTGAAAAGACTTAGGGAACACAAGCTATTTGCCAAACCAGGAAAATACAAATTCAAAGTCAAAAAAGTAGAATTCCTTGGCCTTATAGTATTTGAAGGAGGCATGGAAATGGACCCAGGAAAAACAGATGCCATCAAGGAGTGGCCAACACCAAGATCTATAAAACAGCTTCAAGCATTCTTAGGATTCTGCAATCTCTACAGAAGATTCATCAGAGAATTCTTGCAAATAGGACAACCACTATATAACCTAACAAAGAAAGGTGTAAAATGGGACTGGACTCCCACACACCAAGAAGCCTTCAATAAACTCAAAAAAGAATTTGAACTAGGAACAGTTCTCTTACAACCAGATGCAAGCAAACAGTTCTTTGTGGAATGTGATTCATCAGGATATGCAGTAGGAGGAGAACTATCCCAACTAGATGATGAAGGAAAACATAGACCAGTAGCCTTTTTCTCAAAATCCCTACAACCAGCAGAATGCAATTATGACATACATGACAGGGAACTACTATCAATCATCAGAACATTCCAGCAGTGGAGGCATTACCTAGAAGGAGCAAACCATACAGTCATTGTCAAATCAGACCATAAAAATCTAGAAATCTTCAGAACAACAAAAACATGAACTCCAAGACAAGTCTGCTGGGTGGAATTCTTGGCAGGATTTGACTTCATCATCAACCATCAATCAGGAAAAGAAGCAGCAAGATCAGACACATTATCAAGAAGACCAGATCATTATCCAGACAACAGACCAGAACTAGTATGAAAAGTACTTTCAGAAGATCACTTTGCAAAACCAACAGACAAAATATTCACAGAAGAACAATATGCAATGGCAACACATCAAATCTTATACAAATATGAAATCAAAATACTACAAGGCATAAAAGATATACTACCACACAATAACAAAGTCAGGGCACAAATTGAATATATGAAAGAAACAAAAAGGGCATTAGGTTCCTGGACTTGGCAGGACAAACTACTATGACACACAGGCAAGATATACATCCCAGGGGACCCAGAACTTCATGAAGCAGTACTACATTTACACCACAATACAAGACTGGCAGGCCATGGAGGCACAAAAACAACACAAGAACTCATACAAAGAAAATACTGGTGGCCAACACTAGCAAAAGACACAGAATCCTATGTTGCTGGATGCAACTTATGCCAGAGAATAAAACCAAGAACACAGCAAATATGGGCCACTACTGCCACTATCAGTACCAGACAGGAAATGGACACACATCAGCTATGACCTCATTACAGGATTACCAAAAAGCAAGGACTATGATATGATACTAGTAATTGTCAACAGATTCTCAAAAGGAGCACACTTCATCCCATGCACAGAGAAGGGAATGGATGGAGAAGTAATGGCACACCTCTTCTATGAGAATGTATGGAAACTACACAGAACACCAGAAAATGCAGTATCAGATAGAGGAACACAGTTCAACAACAAGTTCATCAAGTAATTATATGAAATCCTAAATATCAAGACATCAATGAGTACAGCATACCATCCAGAAACAGATGGCCAAACAGAAAGAATCAACCAGATCCTAGAAGGATACCTCAGATGCTTTGTAGCATACAGACAAGACAACTGGGCAGAATTACTACCCCAAGCAGAATGGGCTTACAATAACAGAAAATCAAGTGCAACAGGATTTGCACCATTCTACCTGTGGTATGGGGAGTACCCAGAATTCTACCCAGGAGCACCAAGAGAAGAAAAAGTCCCAGCAGCAGAAGCCCTAGCCCAAAGAATTCACAATGCCAGTGAAGAAGCAAAAGCAATGATAACAATGGCCCAAGAGAAATACAAAGAATATGCCAACAACAGAAGACAACATGCTCCAGAAATAGAAATAGGAGATGAAGTATTTGTCAACAGAATAAACATACCAACAGACAAACCAACAAGGAAACTCAATTGGAAATACCTTGGTCCATTCAAAGTCCCAGAAAACATAGGAAAAAGAGCATTCAAACTAAAAATGCCAGAGAAATCAACCTTACACCCAGTATTCCATGTGGGCCTTCTTGAAAAAAGGAACAAAGACAACTGGAACAGAGAACCAATCCTAGTACTGCCAGTCATCATCAATGGAGAAGAAGAATGGGAACTCAATGAACAAAACAGAATCCTAAACTCCAGAATCAAGAACAACAAACTCAAATACTTCATAAACTGGCAACAAGGCCTTATCAATGAATGATCATGGGAACCAGCAGAAAACCTTGAACATGTGCAGGATGCAATCAAAGAATTCCATATGAAAAACCCACTAGCAGTAAAAGAAGCACCTCAATCACAAAGAATACTCAGAAGAAACAGAGAATAAAAAACTTGCAACCTAGAATCACCCCAGCAATACCAAGATTCATCCTTGTCCACTTCAGATCTCACCAGCAACTCAAACTCAGAACCCATTTCAAGACCTAATTTGAGGCTACCAGCAAGGGGGGTAATGCCATGGTTAGTTGCCACCAACCTCTCATTTCAGCCTTTTATGATCTTATCAAGGTCTCCATCAATGGGGACCTGACTCAGGAACTGGCAATCTCAGAGTGACCAGAGTTAACAGACTTAACATTCTAGGAAACAACAATGACATCACTGGTGACATCATCTGCAGCCTGCAGTAGCTATTATTAGAACCACAGTGCACAGCACTTATATTTAGTAACTGGAGGCTGGACTGACTCATTGTATGACTCAGCTGGAAGCTGCAGTAGTTATTCTTAGATAGAAGTGGCAACTGCAGCCTGGGAATAACTGCAGGTCCTTAGGGTATATAAGGAGGGGGACTAGAGCTGGTCTCAGTTCCCCATTCCACCCTCTTATTGCTACCACAGTGAATACACCTCTCTTACTCTCATATCAATCTTGTGTGCCCTTTGCCACCTTCACCATCACCATCACCATCATCATCACCAGTAAGTAGGACTCAGTTGACCTGAGCACCCTTTCAATCACAAACTGACAATTTCCTTTCTTCTTTTCTTCTTTTCCCCACCATCCCCACTCCCCCTTTTATTTCCACTCCCCTTCCACATGTTTTCCCCACTTTTCCTTTGTTCTCAATACTTCTTTTCCTGTTATAGACTTATTGTTTCTCATGCTCCACATTTCTTTGTCTCTGTCTTGTCATGTGGTTCTTGTTTCCCCCACAACTTGCACTGCCTTGTGGATTGGGTATATAAGGTCACTTGTACTGTCAGTAGTTAGGCATCAAATCATACCCCTCTTGTCCCCTTTGATCAGAACACACTCCTCTCAGCTCTACTCTCATTTCCAAAGCCTTTCCCTCAACCTTGGGGGGTGTGACACAGGTCACATCCAGATCTCTGAGGTGTCTCTCAACCTCTCTGCCTCAGCCTCAGCCTCTTCCTCATTTCCCACTCCCATCATCCCTCAACTCCACTCCTATCACTCCCTTCAACCTTCACCTGCACATCCATATGCAGCAGCAGCACCCACTCTCATCACCCTTCCCCTTCACTCTTAATCTCATCACTATCAACCATTCTACATCACCACCAGAACACACTCTTCCAATCCCATCTTCCCACACTGCCTGACCCTCTCATGGTCAGGTTCCTCTTTCCATATACCCAAGCTTCTCAGCTTGTGCCACAACATAAAAATGAGCAACTCATCTTGCTCTACCTCTCTATACTCCTCAAACCAATCAATTGCTATTCATTCACTGGCAAGATTCGCATATCTTGAAACACCCACTGACTGACCCTGAACCACACAGCCTTTGGGGGCTTTGGATGTCATGTTCCACTCCCCTGGTGTTACACAGGCTGAGAAGCTTGGGTATAAGAGAAGAGAGACCCAACTGTGAGAGGGTCAGGCAGTGTGGGAAGATGGGATTGGGAGAGTGTGATCTGGTGGTGATGTAGAATATCAGTTTACAATGAAGTTAAGGGTTCTAGTTGAGGGGATGCTCAAGGCAGCTTACTGTTAGTGATGATGGTGGCATTGGTCTTGAGGACATTGGCAATGTGTCATGGTTTGTTTGCCAACAACTGCTCATTTCAGTCTTTCATGTGATCTTATCAAGATCCCTGTAGACAGGGACCTGACCCAGGAACTGGTGACATCAGAGTTACTGGAGTTAATAGACTTAACATTCTAAGAATTATCAATAATGTCATTGATGATGTCATTCGAAGCTGCAGCAACTATCATTAGATCTGTAGTATGCAGTACCTATAATTAGTAACTGGGAGCTGGACTGACTCATTGCATGACTCAGTAAGAAGCTGCAGTAGTTATTCTTAGATAGAAGCAGCAACCACAGTTTGCAGTAGAAGCTGCAGCTAGCAACTGTAGTAGAAGTAGAAGCCACAGTTATAGAAGCAGCAACCACAGCCTGGGAATAACTGTGTAGACCTAGGGTATATAAGGAGGGGGATCTGAGCAGGTCTCAGTTCTCCATTCCACCCTCTTATCGCTAACACAGTGAATACACCTCTCTCACTCTCATCATAAAACCCTTGCATGCCCTCCCAGTTTTCATTATCACAATCAACAGTGAGTAGGGTTCAGTTGACCTGAGCACCCTTCTTATATCATGAACTGACACAATGGAGTGTAAGATAGAAGAGAGGAGTGTATTCACTGTGATGTGAAAGGAGGGTGGAATGGAGAGCAAGAATATGTCTTGATCACCCTGCTTATATACTGTAGGTACATGTGGTTATTCCCACATTTGGTAATGAGTCTACCAGTCCCAAATATGGGGCCTGGACTGCAGAGGGCTAATTATAGAGGGATACATGAGTAATCATAGTCATGAGATGGCTGCAGCTTTGAAATGAGTACAATGATTAGTGATGGTGAGAAATAGAAGGAAAAAGAAGAATAGAAGCATGGTCTGCTGATGCAGGGTTGGATATATCACAGGCTGGGGTTTCCCCATGAACTGAGATCAGGTCTCAGTTTTGTAGTAAGGGTTATTCCAAAGATGCCAGTTCCTGGTTCAGATCCCCATGGGTGGTGACCTTGTTATAGTCACATGTGGTTGGTTTATGGGCACTAGAGCAGTTGAAATGAGGGGCTGATGGCAACTCTTTATGACAAGAATGGTTGATGGTGGCAAGATTGAGAGCAAAGGGGAAGGGTGATGAGGATGGGTGCTGCTGCTGCATATGGATGCACAGGTGGAGGTTGAAGGGAGTGATAGGAGTGGAGTTGAGAGATGATGGGAGTGGGTGATGAAGGGGAGGCTGAGGCTGGGACAGAGAGGTTGAGGGAAAGGCTTTGGTTATGAGTGTAGAGCTGAGAGGTTTGATCTGATTGAGGGAGACAGAAGGGTATGATTCAATGCTTAACTACTGACAATACAAGCAGCCTTATATACCCCATCCACAAGGCAGTGCAAGTGGTGTGGGAAACAAGAACTACATGACAAGGCAGAGACAAAGAAATGTGGAGCATGAGAAACAATAAGTTCATAATGGGAAAAGAAGCATTGGGAACAAAGGAAAAGTGGGGAAAACATGGGGAAGGGGAGTGGGGATAGGAGGGGGAGTGAGGATAGTGGGGAAAAGAAGAAAAGAAGAAAGGAAATGCACAGCAACAAATGATAAGCCCTGACACAATAGGACACCACCCAGACACCAAGGACAGATCTCATCTCCTAACCCCACTGCTGCAGCTCAACTTCCTCTGCCAAGCCTGAGGGGATGGCACTCACTTGAGTTGCTGGGACAAATGTTTCTGATTTGGAGGTACCCATGACCATGTATCTCTGGTAGGAGAAGTCAAAGCCCAGGACACATGCCACCTCAAGGCAATTGTGAGAAGGGTTGAAGATGATGATGCCATCATGCTTAATGAATTGGGGATGCCAGATGATTGTTCCTTGGCTGAACTTGAGAATGCTGATGATGAAAACCTTTCTGAACACAAGAGACCCATCTGGGTTGCTGGTGGGGCATAGTCAGATGCCAAAGACTGGGGGGACAATGTTGAAGACAATGAAGAGGACAATGAGGAGGAGCAGGAAACAGGGGAGAGGATGGTGGTGATAGTGATGATTTCCCATTTGGGTGTGGTAAAGAGTGAGTGTGGGAACATTTTTGATGAGTGGGGAGGGACAAGGAGGATGTAGAGAGTGTGTGGAATGGAAGGGGGTGATGTATGAGTCAATGAAGAAGAATTGATTGAGAGTCAATGTTGGCCCTGACTCTGGTGCATGCAGCACACCAGTGCAAGGATCCACTCAGGAGGATTTGGTTTCTGCTTTTTCCCAAAGTGCTGCATCCTCCAGATTCCTTCACTCAACCTGCAGTTCAGGGTTCAGTCTCTGATGGCTATCACTACCCTCCAGGTGATGAAGTGCAACATCAATGTATTTACACCCTAGACTAGAGCACATGCTTACAAACACTTGATCACATCCCAGTGTGAACAGAGCAAATGGAGTGAGCTGAGAAAGTTGCCTGTCAGTGATAAAATCAAATGCATATTATCACACAATACACAAGGATAGTTCAGACATAGGATTATTGCACACATGGTTAATCATGCATGGCATCTCATTGGCCCACATGGAGGTTGAGCATGTATTGACCACTACAAACAGGATTGCCATCTGTATGGGGTCTCTGACAATGATGGACCTAACCAACCTCATCCTTGCCCACCTTTTGCTGACCTGTGCATTAATCAACCATTACAGAAATATAGATAGATGATTATCAAACTGATAATGAACCTCCCATTCTTGTCAGTTGTGTTTTGTTTTAGCACTGTTAGACTGCCATTCTCAATCCCTCACTGAGGGAAGAGAAAACTCATGGGAACAGGTTACACATGGGAGTACATATGGACAACTTCAATATTAATATATCCCAGGACTTGAACAGTCCTTACACAGTCAACTGGATACCAAATAAAGCCATACATCAACAGAATGTTGTGCAACTATTCACATCCTGCATCCATCATTCCCTTGTGATGAAAGCCCATCAACTACTTCCAGAGCATCATCCTTCACCATTTCATATTCCAGGAGACAGAAGTTTCCTGCATATCCCAGGATATCAACATCTGTCAGAAGGTCACATTGCAGAGATAATCACAAGTAATATATATGTCCTGACCACATCCATTTGTGTTTGCTAAGTCCTGACTCAAACTCTATTGTCCCATGTTCCCTTTGTTGTTGTATCTATGTTGACCATAACGATTGTACTTAAGGTTCATCTGTATGATGCTGTCCTCAAGGACACTGATGTGTCCTTTCCATGATGTTCTCTAGCAGATGCTGACACATCCATTCTATAATGTTCTCTGACACTGATGCATACCTTCTGTAATTAGTATATAGTTAAGGAAGTAAGGAGGTCTTGTTCCTCACTTCACCTCCTGTATTCTCCTGTCTAAGTCTGCAGTGACTTCTCTATATCATCCACTGTTCATAGTCCTATAAGTCCCACAGTCCACACACCAAGTATCTTGCTCACTCATTGCCCACATGTCCACAGTCCCACAGTCACAGAACCCATAGTCGTGACATTAGGCAAAGTCACCCTACAAGCCCAATACTCCCATGGATCCCAATCAACAGCAACCCAGATCACCACCACCCGCATTTGGTGCCCCACAGCAACAGCCCAATATGGCCCAACTTTTGGCCATGATGCAACAACTCCAGGCCCAAGTGGCCCAGCAGAACCAAGTCCTCCAACAGGCAAATCAGCAAATCCAACAACAGACACAGCTAAATCAACAGCTCCAACAAGCAAACCAAAACCTCCTAGCAGCAATTCCCATACCAATAGCTCCCATTGCACCTCAAGTGCCCACCCCCCCAGTCCCAAAAATCAAGCGATATGCTGGCAAACAAGGCACACCAATGTGAATTTTCATGCAACAGCTATGTACCATCTTTAATATGCAACCAGCACAGTTCATTGCAGATGACACATGTATCTGCTATGCACTCCTCAACATGGATGATAAGGCTGCCATTTGGGCACAGCCAGTACTCAAGGTCGTCAACAACCCCCCCATGAATGCCCCTACATGGCATGACAACTGGGACAACTTCGAAACCCATTTCTTAGAAACATTTGGTGACCTGGACAAAACCTGCACTGCAGCACACAAGCTGGATCAGTTAAAACACACCACAACATGTGCAGATTACACCATGGAATTCTGGCAGCTAGTCTCGATACTGGGCTACATGGAAGAGGTACAACTCAAGCAGAGGTTCTACAACGGCCTACAAAGCAGAGTAAAGAGGGCACTCATTGGAAGCAGATGGCAGATGTTGACTTTTGAAGAAGTGGCCAGGATGGCAATAGAGTTGGACAACAAGGTCCAGTGAGTGTTGGAAGAAACAAGAAAGTTGCAAGAGTCACAACCCAAGCAGCAGGATGGAAGAAGGCAGGGAGGAGGAAGGTTTGGAGGACCCCCTGCCACATTCCCAACAAACCCACAGCAGTCACATCAAGGAATGCTGGGAGCACCACAACAAGGAACACTGGCTCCCCATCAGCAAACACTAGCACCTGCAACAGGTGCTGCAAATGCCAACCATTGTCAGCTCTCCCCAGAGGAATGCACTTATCACCAAATGTATCACCTTGGTTTCTGCTGTGGAGATCCCAGACATGCAGCTTGAGACTGCATGGTATGACAAGCATGAGCTACTGGTCCAGTACCAAGCTTTGAAGAATTCCTCTGTGCAACATGTACAACAGAGATGAGAGCAGAAGCAACAGAGGAAAGGGAGCAGGAAAGGTTGGTGGGAAATGAGGACAGCTTGTGAGTGACTGTGCCCTCATGAGCCAGAACTGGAGGAAGAGGTCAGATACCCCCCATGTATATGCAAAAGAAATAGCTTCTGTTTCATTGTCATCCAAACAGAGCATGCATATCCTGATCCCAACAACCCTCCACATTCAAGATGTGACATTCAAACTGACTGCATTAGTAAATACAGGCACTACATCCGAATTCATAAGTCAGCAATTTGTGGATGAACACCATATTCCCACATGCCTCTGTCCATTTCCCCTCATCCTTAAAGACATCAACAATTGTCCACTCGGAACTATAGACTGAGTCGTTACCACCACACTCCTCATCAATAACCACAAAGAGGAAATCATATTTGAAGTAGTGCTGATAGGCTGACATGCCTTAGTCCTAGGCCTCCCTTGGTGTCAGAAACACAACCCTGACATCGACTTCAGGGACAACCACATCACATTTAGTGATGCATACTGCTCAGCAAATTGCCTGGAGCACCTACAAGATGTCATCAGCTGAAACATTGAGGAGCCTCAACTGCCACGACCCATCCCAAACAGGCAGTACTCTGAAGAAGAAGAAGAACAAATTATTGCTGAGATCAAAGAGGATCAGGAATTCATCATGCAAGAAGAAGAAGTAGCAGTGATGAACATCTCTGCAGAGATTGCAAGGAAACACCTGGAGAAGGAAAAAGCAGTCAATGAGATAGTACCACCTGAGTACCACAATTATCTCGATGTCTTCTCAGAGTCAGAACCCAACAAACTCCCTGAACACTGCAAATATGATATCCCCATCAAGTTCATCAAGGACACTGTCTTACCAAGACCTGTGGGTCTCTACCCAATGTCAGATGCCAAGAACAAGGAACTGAGAGAATGGTTTGATGAGATGCTCAAGAAAGGGTTCATCCAGCCCTCCAATTCCCCCATCACATCCCCTTGCTTTTTCATTCCCAAGAAGGACACTAAGAAGAACCATCTCATGGTTGACTGGCAGAAGATCAATGCTATCATGGTGAAAGATCAATACCCCCTCCCATGTATGGATGAGATCATGGACCATATCTGCAGATCCAACATCTTCTCAAAGTTTGATCTCAGGAATGGTTACAACCTCATTAGGATATGAGAAGGTGACAAATGGAAAATGGCATTCAAGACAAGATTCAGACTCTTTGAGTTCAAGGTCATGCATTTCAGCCTGTGCAATGCCCCTGCTGTATTCCAGCAAATGATGAATGACATGCTGGCACCCATCCTCAACATCTCAGCTATGAACTACCTAGATGACATGCTCTCATATGTGGACAACCTAACTGATCACATCCAAACAAACCACAAAATCTTAAAACAGTTTAGAGAAGCAAAGCTCTACTGTTGAGTGAAGAAGTGTGAGTTCCACAAGGAGGAAGTGGACTGGTTAGGAGTCCATGCAAGTAAAAGAGGCTTCAAAATGGACAAGTGGAAGGTGGAAGCTGTATGCAAATGGAAAGAACCACATAATGTCAAAGAGGTTCAGTTGTTCTTAGGCTTTCTGAACTTCTATCACAGGTTCATTAAGGGATTCTCGAGGATGGCAAGGCCACTTCATGACCTTGAGAGAAAAGGTGTGAAATTCACCTGGGGGCAGAGAGAGCAAGCATCATCTGACACATTGAGACATGCCACCATGACAGTGCCAGTGCTAGTACATGCAGACCCAAACCATCCCTACATCCTCAAAACCGATGCATCGGATTATGCCCATGGCACAGTCCTCTCCCAAAAGCAAGAGGACAAGAAGCTCCACCCTGTTGCATTCCTCTCCAAATTGTTGTCACCTGCAGAATGCAACTATGACATCTACAACAAGGAGATGTTAGCAGTCGTCAAGGCATTCGAGTACTGGTGACAGTACACCTAAGGCACAAAGGACCCAGTCAAGGTCATCACAGACCACAAGAATCTGACATACTTCCGAGATGCAAAGATCACAAATCAAAGGCATGCACAATGGGCTGACCTACTGTCCCATTACAACTATGACATTTTGTACAGGCCAGGAAGCCAATCAGGGAAACCAGATCCCCTGTCACATCATGTGGATCACCATCCTGAAGGGAGGGATAACACCTCCACCAATTTGATTTTCTGACCTGAAGCGTTCATGTCAATTGCCGCATTGTACTATGCAGATGCCAACTTGATGGACATGGTGAAGGAGAAAATGAGAGGAGATAAAAAGTTGGCACCAATCATCACCTTCTTTAATGCTGATCCACACACAAAGATGGATGTGTACAAGTTTGAGGATGGAGTTCTGTACAAAGATGGAAAGGTCTATGTACCTGATGATGAAGATGTCAAGAGGGAGATCCTGAAACTCTATCATGAGTCACCCATTGCAGGACACCCAGGTCAGGCCCAAACACTAGAACTGGTGAACTGTGGCTACTACTGGCCATTGCTCAAAGCATATGTCAACTGATTTGTTGATGGATGTGACACATGCCAGAGAGTCAAGACATGTCATGGCAACCTCCACAGCCTCCTCAAGCCCTTGCCGATTCCTGAAGGGCTGTGGCAGGCGATCTCATATGATTTCATCACCGACCTCCCAAAGTCCAAAGGATTTGACTTGATCTTTGTGGTAGTCAACCAACTTACAAAGATGGCACACTTCATCCCCACCACAAAAGAGGTTTCAGCAGAAGATATGGCCAACCTCCTCCTTGACAACATGTGGAAACTGCATGGTCTACCCTTGTCAACAGTGCCAGATCAAGGAACGCAGTTCAATTCAAAGATGCTCTGAGGACTATATGAATGCCTCAGAATCAAGCCAACATTTTCAACAGTGTATCACCCACAAACAGACAGACAGACAGAGCACACCAACATAGCCATAGAACACTACCTAAGAGTGTTCAGCAACCATTGACAGAACAACTGGATGTCACATCTTCCCCTTGCTGAGTTCATGTACAACAACACACAACATTCCTCCATCAGTAGTTCACCCTTCTTCATGGACTACAGCTACAACCCTACATTACCAACTTGCCTAGTGAACAACAGGCATTGCCAGTAGCGGAAGGGGTCACAAATACCCTAGCCAAGGTCCAAGAAGAGCTCAAAGCAACAATGAAGGTCACACAAGAGCAAATGGCATGCTTCTATGATGAAAACCATGGAGCTACCCTGGTACCCCACATTGACAAAAAGGTCTGGCTAGAAGCCACAAACCTTAAGATGGATCGACCCTCAGCAAAGCTTGCTGCAAAGTGCCTTGGCCCATTTAAGGTCAAAGGAGTGATTTCAACCCATGCCTGTCAACTTCAACTTCCTGCTATGATGAAGGTCCACAACATATTCCACATCTTGTTGCTCACACTGCACCATGCTGACACTATCTTGGGTTGCTAGTTCAATGAGCCACCCCCTATCATGATCAAAGAAGAAGAGGAGTATGTTGTCCAGGGCATAAAGAACTCAAGGTACTTCTGAAACCAACTCCAGTACTTGGTCCACTGGGAAGGCTACAATGATGGAGAAGATACTTGGGAACTGCTAAGTCACCTTGACCACACTCAAGAAATGATCACTGATTTCCATGAGCAACATCCTGAAGCCACATCCCCTACACACCATCCCCAAGTCACTCATCATCAAAAACCTGCTTCAACTCGCACCTAGAAGAGGGGCTAATGTCCTGACCACGTCCATTTGTGTTCACTAAGTCCTGACTCAAACTCCATTGTCCCATATTCCCTTTGTTGTTGTATCTATATTGACCATAACGATTGTACTTAAGGTTCATCTGTATGATGCTGTCCTCAAGGACACTGATATGTCCTTTCCATGATGTTCTCTAGCAGATGCTGACACATCCATTCTATAATGTTCTCTGATGCTGACACATACCTTCTGTAATTAGTATATAGTTAAGGAAGTGAGGAGGTCTTGTTCCTCACTTCACCTCCTGTATTCTCCTGTCTAAGTCCACAGTGACTTCTCTATATCATCCACTGTTCATAGTCCTATAAGTCCCACAGTCCATGTGCCAAGTATCTTGCTTGCTCATCACCCATGTGTCCACAGTCCCACAGTCACAGAACCCATAGTCACAACAATATATGTCTACACCCACATAGTTTTTGTATATGATTGGTTCATGCAGATAGCTTCCTGCTGATATGGAGCTGTTGAGGACACTGAGATAGATGAGGAAGTTATTTGAGAAAATATTGCCAACATTGAGACAAGCCAGGGCAAGCATGAGCTGCATTGTACTGATGATTGAGATAGCATAGTGAATCAGTTGGATGGTAGAATTCAATGAGAACATACTGGCACTTGTTTTGCCATTGTCCCAGATGACAGTTGTAGTGATGTTAATAAGGCTGAAAGGCACTGCAATACAAGATTGGTCAATCACTCCTGGGTGCTGGTTGTGGCAGAACGTGGGCAAATCAAATTCAGGGTCGGAATACCAAATAGCATTCATGCTGGTGAAGCTTGTGCCCAAATCTTGGATGATTTGTTGTACAGTTATTGTGAAATTATTTCCAGCCATATATTTAGGTATCAGAATGGGTGATGCCTGTGGTCGATGCTGAGGACATACAGAAAATTTATGGTTGATCTGAATTAGAGGTAATCTTCTTCACTCAAGTCGATGGTGTCTATGGGATATATGGTACTCATCATGACCGAAAGGTCTGTTCCATATCCCTGTCAACGAACCGTGTCAAGGGACAGTGTGTAAGTCTCGACTTACCAGTATCATTACACACAACAACAAGTTTCAAGATACAAACCAACGGTTTGAAGGTCAGGGAGACCACCAGATATATTGCATCGCAGTTATCAAGGCTATGACTGGAATAACTCAGGGACGGTATGATGTTGGAAGTGCTGTTTGAATTGAATATGTCTGAAGGCGAGTTTTCAAAGACTGTGTCCATATCCCATGAAAGGAGTGTAGTGTTTGTAAGAACCATGTCTCTAATGGGTTGACTCGATTAGAGTACAGGGGGCGATATCTCCTAGGATCGCGCACCCCACGCTCAAGATCCGCGGATCGCATAAAGTTCCTGGAGGTGGTTTGCTTACAACACCCCATCGCCAGAACCAGAGATCAGGGACCGTGTTGAAGTCGCTTTGGACAACTGAGACCGTTTTGTAGCCCGTGAGTGTGACTAATTGGCAGCAAATTAGCGTGCACTCATGGCGAAGCCAAATTCTGGGTAGTTGCAATTCAGGGGGATCAAAATACTCGGGACAAGGGTGGCCCCCCTCATGGTGAGGGGCGTGAACCTAAGGACATGAGGACTTGGTAAGCATTGTAGCTTACAAAGGCAGGACAGCGCTCAGCGCACCAGCGCCTATGAAAGTCGCGGGTGAGACTGTAGCTTAAGTGGGGAGACGATTTAATAAGTGACGCATTTTCGGTGAAAGTAGGCAAAGGAGTAGAGCTAGTATCGATGGGTAGCAGCAGCAGTGCTGGTCGAAGGGGGTATTGGAATTAGCCTTCTTCATTCTACCCGCTATATACTCCTAATTCTGTCCTGATTCTCGAGATTGGACGATGCACATCACCCGAAATTGTGTCTTGTTCCGCGAAAGATTGAGGGAGGTAACGCCCGAGGAGAGGGGTCAAGCCGAATGCTAACTTTAGCGCAGATGAGACTGTTTCTACTCTTCCTCACACACATACTGAGAGGATCCCGACATACAGGTGAGGTCGCTGCAAATGGTAGGATCCTTGCTGGCTAAATACATGCTCACTCCTGACGTAGATCGACATGTTAAGCGCTGATACCGACACGACGCTTATCGCCCGCCATATTAACCCGGTCATCGATGGTTTCCACAGCACCGAGAAGCACAACATCACCGGATCTACTGTGCTGCAAAGACATATATCTGGAAACCTTGATCCAATATATAAAGTACAGCGTGGTGGCCAGACACAAGATCACCTATTGGTCATCTTGGCATTACTAAAAATACCATTTTCCGTCTTCTCATTCTTCTTTTCCTTTGTTGCTCCAGTATCGCCCCGCCCAAAGGGTTCATGGGGCCCGAGCCACCCTTGAAGCTTCTCATCACTCCAAGCCTCAGAACTGGGATCGAGGAATCTGCAAGGTATTTCTGCGAAAGATCGCTCCATCCAGGAACGACACGTTCCAGATGCGTGGTGGTTTATTACTAGAGATTAGTCACTAAATGGGTCTAGCAGATCGATGCGATGAGTATATAACCTCGCCCTGAAAATGAATTTCAATTTCCCAATCTCTTACTGGATCCGATAGAGCTACATGAGAAGCTCACCACACCTTCCCCGAACCTGACCGCGCCGAAGATATCTCAACTGGAATCCCGAGAAGAGCATTGCACGCAGACAGTTTAACCTTCGCGCGCAACGTCAACAAAAGAGTGCGCAGCCATCTATGACGTCGGGCTACGTCGAGGCAAGCAGCGGGTGACGCAATCCGAGCACAAAACGCAATAATGACCCAACCTATCTGAGTAACCTGATATACCAGGGTGATCCTGAAGGTGGGTTGGCGACTTTGAACCCACGCGTACAATTCTATGTCTCTTGAAGGACCCCTGATCGACTGCATCTTCGTCGTTCGAAGTCGCTGGGGCTTTTCTAAACGCCATCGTGGCTGACCCGCAGGTGAAGAGAAAGCAATATATAAGACATTCAATAGGCCAGAAACCTGCTATGTACCGCAGACGAAGGAGTTGCGTGTGCATGAAGAATCTCCTAAGATGTTTTGGCGTTCGGAATTCAATACGTGTCATGGTCGAATGCAAGGTCTACAGTGATAGAACACCTCCGGTTCACACCTTGTCTCCGCGCTCTTGCGACAGAGATTCATCGGCAACCTTTTGTATATCGCCACGCTTCACGCTTTCATATTCCGGGAGGCGGCAATCGCACGAGTTTACGTTTACTGCATTAAAATCGATTCTCGACGTCAGTCGGAAGGTTACATCCCCAAACCGCTTGCACGTACCTTGTTTGGGTTTCCTTCTCTCATAATATGCAATCACCAGGAAAAATGCCACCCAACCAATCACGAACGTGCCCAAAGTGGCGATTATTGAGCCGATCGGCTTCCTCTGCGGAACGTGACAGAGGTACTGTGAGTCGATCACAGCAGGCCTTGACGTGTCGCCTAGTCCCGGTAAAGTGCTGTTGTTGGATTGGAGGGTCTGGTAGAGAGTGGTGTTCGACGATATCGTAGCGTCGAGCACGTTGGGATAAACGAAGAAGTTGTTTGAGAATACGCTGCCGAGATCGAGACGGACAATGGCGATCAGGAGTTGTACCGCATTTTGGACGCCGGTACTATACGTATCCGATGAGTAGGCATCAGAAAAAGATGAGAGCGTTGCCGTAGAGAGAGTTGTGTAAACATCATCGATGTTCACAGGCACTGCGGTACAGGATGGATCAATCATCCCCAGTTGAGAGGTGTGGCAGAGCACATTGGGGAAATATAGTGAAAACAGACTCGTGGGTACGTTCAGACCGCTCCAGACGTCGAATGCCGCGTGCCCTAAACTATTTTGGGCAGTTATCAGCATGGGTGCGACCCCGATGACAACCGCAATTACGCACTATAAATCAACACGGGATTCGCCCATGGCAGCTTGGGAAGAAAGCGTATTTGAGATGGACTGTGAGTTGTCGCCAAGGAAGTCCGTGAAATAACTGGTACGCATTAGGACAGGGAAGTCTTATTTATATCACCATCAGTGGACCATATCAATAGTCGAGTGTTTATATCTCATCTTACCGGCGTCATTGCAGATAACATTGGCATTGAAGGTAGCGTAAAGTGCTTGCGAGTTCACCGAAACCGCCAAATTCATAATATCGCAGTTATCGAGGCTATGTCCAGAGTACCTCATTCTTGGCAGGACTGGTGAGAGTTCAGTCTCGTTACCATATAGGTCCAAAGGGGGTTCCTCAAAGATGGTATCGATTGTCCATGTGAGGAGTCCCCGGTTCGTAATGAAAGTATCGCTGGTAAGTCGACTTTGTTAGCGTATAAGTGGGTATATCTTCCCGAATTGAGCGTACCCCGCGTTCAAAGTTCGTGGATCGCATACGCTTTCGGGTTTATTTCCAAATCGCCAGAACCAGAGATCAGGGACCTTGGAGAAGTCGCTTTGGAAAACTGAGAGGGTCTCATAGCCGGTGAGCGCGACTAATTGGTAGTAGATCAGTGTGGTGCAGTTATCGTAAAACCTGGCACCCAGTACTTGCAATTGATAGGGATCAAAATACACAGGGAAATGGTGCTCGCTATGATGACCAGAGGTATGAACCTAAGGAGGTGGCTTAATAGGGTATGATAATGGCGGACAGACGATGAGAGCGCACCACCGTCCATGAAAGTCACGAGAGGCGTTGTAGCTGAAGCGAGGGAGACGATCCAATACGTACGACATTATTGGTGAAAGGTATGCGCAGAGGTGAGTACACGTAGTGGACTGGTGATTGAGACAAGGGTTCGTATACCTGCTCTTATCGCCTCGTGTTTTGCCGTACTGCAGGTCACGAGGCAGTCAGAAGTGAGTCTGATGCACCACAGACCCAAGCTGTCGGTGAGAGAAGACCGATAGCCGTTCGAGGCGCTCCAATTCAGTGCCAAGCCACGGAAGGCCTGAATGCCAAGCGGAAGCTCCTTTTAGCATCGGCACAAGCGTTCTATGGAACGTAACGCTATCCACATGATGGACCAGCTTCATTCTGGTGGGAAGCTCAATATAATTCCCGGCGCTCTACTGTTACTTGACCATTTTAAAGAACCGTCAAATGAGGCAAACGTTTGGCCTCGACCCCCCAACGTTTGCATTGAGAGGTCGTCTGACCACTTTGACTACAGCTTCTGACTACCGCCATTGGTGGCGAACAGCCGCCTCGACTCAACTGGCCAAAGTGTCTCGCGTACAGGTTTATCCGAATCGAGTCGCGGGTACAGGGTTGTTCAAATTTCGCACTGGTGAGGTTGAATGTTCTGGAGCCTTTACGCATGGTCACGCTCCCTACAATGATCTGGAGCGGCGAGTTTAATATTCAATCAAGCAGAATTCGCATTTGATGGTTTCGCTTCTAACCTCGATCGGCGCTCTCATCGTATCGAAACAACGCTGTTAACCTTAGGAGCCTAGGAGCCGCCAGGAAAGCATACGGATGCTTTGCGCATAGATGCGATGCGGAAGCGCAGTGATATTAATTTAATGCCTGACGCGGACGGGGTTTCGATTTTTTAGAAATCCACACCGAGAGGAACCTCCCGCCTGTTCACAGCTCGTCTCTGTTTCGTCCCAATAAAGGAGGCCCGTCAACCACTTCCTGCATATCGTCCCTTGGAACTGTTTGATATTCCTCGTAGCGATCATTTCCTGCATTGTTGCAAATTGTAACGTTAACTGCAAGCCCGCATCGCCGAAGAACGCTTGTGCGCACCTTGTGCGTATGTCTTTCTCTCGTAATACGCAGCAATAAGAAGGAACCCCGCCCAAGCACTTGAGAACATGCTCAAAGTGGCAACTAACACCGATATGAAGGCCTGGGCAAGAGGCTTCCTTTGCGGAAAGTGGCAAAGGTACTGCGATGAGATAGTGGCCGGTCTCGAGGCATCTCCTAACCCCTTCAAGATGCTCTTGTCCGTTTGAAGGTTATAGACACACTGATTGTAGAGGGACGTGTGTGATGTTATTGTGGCGTTGAGCAAGTCGGGGTAAACGAGGAAGTTGTTTGAGAATACGTTGCCGGTGTCGAGCCGAACCGCAGCGAGAATGAGTTGCATTGTATTTGCGACCAAGGCAGCGTAGGTGTCAGGTAGGTGGCTAGGCCAATAGACAGGTGTCGTGCCATTGGCGTAGCTGTAAATCAGGTCAAAATCGCGGAACGCAACGGGCACTGCGGTGCAGGATTCGTCGATTGGCCCCAGCCGCGGGTTATGACAGAAGACGAGTGGCCCATCGACGTTGGTTAGTCTGGCCATGCCCATAAATAGGCCTACACTCATGGCGATGAGACCTCCGGAATCCGGTAATGTGGTCTTGTCCTTTATGTCAGTGCCTGTGCTTTGGAAACTATTTCCAGCCCCGAACCCGGGTTATTACAACAGGAGCGGCTCCATGACGAAAGTGAAGACGCACAGTATAGAAACGAGGGGACCTAAACCTGCGTCACTCTGAGGCGCGAATGTATCCAAGACGTATTCCCTGTCTGTATTGACTGGCAGTAACGTAAAGGCGGTACTCATCATGGCCGGAAAGTCTTGTGCATACACCTCTGTAAGCGGATCATATCAACACCCAATGGTTATTGCTTATCATACCGGTGTCATTGCATACAACGAAGGCCTTGAAGGTTATGGACGCTACTTGCAAGCTCCCTTCGACGCGCATATTGACCACGTCACAGTTATCGAGGTTAGTTCCGGAATACCTTACTGTCGGTAGGTTTGCGAGTGAGTTGTCGTTAACGGGTAAACCCAAGGGGGGCCTGTCGAATATAGACTCGACGGTCCATGTGAAGACTGTGTAGTTCGTGGTGAAGGTGTCCCTGGTTGATTGGATTAGTTAGACCACAGTGGTAAGTATTTCTCCTTGGATTACCTACCCAATGTTTAAGGTCCGCGGTTCGCACAAGCTTCCTGGAGGCGGTTTGTTTCCAAAGCGCCAGAACCAGAGGTCAGGAACCTCACTGAAGTTGCTTTGGACAACTGAGATCGTCTCATAGCCGGTGAGTGCAACTATTTAGCTGTAGATCAGAGATGTAAAACGATCACACACGTAGATGATATGTACGTGCAATTGAGTGGGATCAAAATGCCTAAGACAACGATGATGCCGATGATGACGAGGGGCGCGAACCTGAAGGAGTGCTTTTAGTGATCCTCACGCAGGGTGTCCGTGAAATCGTACCATCGCCCCTGAAAATCACGAGTCACGTTGTAGCTGAAGCGAGGGAGACGAGGCAATGAGTACACCATCCTTTGTGAATCGCGGGGTCAGAGTATATGTGGAGGAGGGGTTAGTAGGCCATTCTTATCCACCATTCACATATCTGCTCCTTCTCGACATCGCCTCTGATGCCTCATGTTTTACACCCTAGAGGGTACTGATCTCTAGATGACGTGTATGATGAGGCTATGACCTTGTACGGAACCCCTACGGAGAGGGCATCAGTGGCTGATCGGCGCGTGTATTGAGAAGCCCTCAGCCCCAGGACAGCTCGATGACTAGGCCGCGTGGCTGCGGCCGACTCAAATTTGATAGAGCCTCACTCTGGAAGACAGAAATTTCTTGAATGGGAATTTGTTAACAAAAGGAAAACCCTGTTTGCATTGTTGCGTACCTTTTTGTCGACCGTCCCTATCGATTACCCTTCCAGTATGAATAACTCCCTGAAGGGCCAAGCAAAGATCAAAGGGTTCGACTGCGCTAAAATGCAAGCTGTTAACGATCACAGCATCACCGTTACACAGGTGGGAGCGACGGAGGTGGCCTCGTCCAGCCTTCGACCACGCTCGCGCGCGCTGGGAAAAAGTATTTTTGGCGGGGCCTTAAGGAGATCACCGATCCGAGGCTGTATCAAGTGACCACCATAGACCTGATGATTAAGGTCCAATGCCAAGCCGGAATACAAAATGGATTTCTATCAGGACTCGGCTTATGTCACAAACAAGTTCGCACGCCACTGAATTCTCGAGATCGATCTCACCTGACTATCACCAGACTAGATATATCGGCTGCAGCTGTCGGACGCGATACCGCAGCGGATAGGTCTTTGCGTCCCGGCTTTCATTATCATCCCATTCTCACGTCAATATCATGATCACGGTATTGCTCTTCTCGTTGACCTTTTCTTCGCGATTTTGACTTCGACCGCTTCTTATGGAATTCCTGTTGGTGTATCGCATCAACATGAGGCTCGTCAGTCCACTGCTTCACCGTATAGTCCGATTTGGGCCGGTGCAGTATGACACACCTCTGCCACTGTGCGTACATATGACGATAAAGATTTTCGGGAACTCTCAACGGTGACGGTTTTTCCAGCGCGCCTTCAACACTGTAACCGGTACATTCGTCGTACCCACTCCTGAGGCCGTCTTGGGAGAATATTTTGCTGGCGTATCCACCTGGGTTGGGATTGATGGCGATGAGTATTTTCCATCTGCCCTTCTTCAGGCCGGTGTCTCTGGAAAGCTTCAATGGCATTCTCACAGGCGTCGGTAAGTCGGTGACTTTCTGTCGAGATATCGGCGTGAGGCATTCTCATATACCTCTTTCT
The DNA here is from genome assembly GCA_019633535.1 of Tulasnella sp. JGI-2019a. NCBI lineage: Eukaryota > Fungi > Basidiomycota > Agaricomycetes > Cantharellales > Tulasnellaceae > Tulasnella sp. JGI-2019a. The sequence goes on from WSUE01000191.1 coordinate 28,666, forward strand.
TCACGTTCAGAAATAAACAGCGCGGTACGGATGGGTCCCCGATGCCCCCCGTCAATTTTGGAGTCTCAGATATCTCCGTGAAGCCCGGAGATACCATCACGATTATGGTCACCGCCACAACTCGACTGGTCAATCTGTCAGTACGTCCCCTATATCCATGTACCCGCTTTGTATGGTGAGCGCGGAGTGGATTGTTGAGGACTACCTTCAGGCCGGTTCGCTGGTTCCTCTCGCCCATTTTGGCACCACCACCTTCATCGATGCAAATACAGAGACGGCATCTGGCACCACCGTTGATCCCTCGGAGGCCAGCATTGTAAAAATGCGACAAAATGGACAGCTCTTGACTAGAAGTGGCACTGTCGTCATTGCTCACGTCTGAGAAGGAGGATGGTGGAATCACCCATTAAGCACGCGCCAAAAGGTCTGCAATCCGTATCATGGCCAACTGATGTCTGTTAAATTTACCACTGTGGTTTTAAAGAATTGGGTGGGTCGCCTCAACATGCCATTTCTCTATCATACCTACAACGACTCTCCCAAAAAGCAAGCTGGACGGCCAGGATAGGTACCGAACCTGAGCACCTAAGCCATACAATATTCTTCAGTTCATCATTCTTGGCCTGCTGTACCTTCAAAACTGATGAATAATATTTGCTGATTATCAGTATGGCTGACCCAACACCCAACAACCAAGAGAAGGCAAAGACAAAAATATTGAATTGAATCTAGAAGCCCGCTATGTACGGATATACATAAAAGGATCTTCTAAGACCTTGTGATCGCTTGTGTTAAAGGTCAATGCGCGTCACGACCCAACACAAATCCCAAGAACCGCACATCGGGAGAAATCCCCTCGTCTACATCTTGTCTCCGCGCTGTTGTGATAGACACTCGTCAGCGACCTTCTGAATGTCGCCATTCTTCGCGCTGTCACATTCCGGGAGGCAACAATCACGTGGGTTTCCTTCCATGGCCAGAATTCCTGTCATGAGTAAGACGATCGCATTCCCAAACCCAAAAAGCACATACCCTTCCTGTGTTTATTTTTCTCGTGATACATAGCCAATAGGAAAAACGCCAGCCAGCCGCTTCCAAACACGCTCGAAGTGATGATCAGTGAACCGAGAGGCTTTCTTTGCGGAAAGTGACAGAGATACTCTGAAACTATCACGGCGGACCCTGATGCATCGCCTAGGAACGGCAAAATGCTTTTGTCGGATAGAAGGGCCTGGTAGAGTTCAGTGTTTGCTGATATGGTGGCGTTGAGGACGTCAGGGTAGGCGAAGACGTTGTTTGGGAGAATGTTGCCAATATCGAGACGAACCGCGGCCAATAGGAGCTGCATTGCATTGATGACACCTGAAGACTGATTACTGAGTCGAAGGTCAGAGAACGATGAGAAAGTCCCGTTAGAGGCCCAGTCGAAAGTTAAGTAAACATTATCATAATCCACGGGCATTGCAGTGCAGGATTGACTGATCGCCCCCAGTCGCTGGTTGCGGCAGAATACATCTCCAGTATCCACAGTCGCAAATATTGTGGTAAGATCTGCACTCATATTGTTCCAGAGGTCGGCTGCCGCATACTTGAAACTATTTTGGGCCATACATTTAGTCATTAGATTAGAGTGTGACCAAGGACAATGGCCACTACGCACTAAGAATCAACACGGGATCCTCCCGTGACCGCAAGTTTATTTACGAGTGACTGAGTTTCGTCTTCGAGGAAGACGGTACTCATCACGACCGGAAAATCTTATCCATATCTGTATTAGCAAGTCATATCAATATCCAATGTTTACGACATCTCTCACCAGTGTCGTTACACGCGACAGTGGCACTGAAATGAGTCGACCGTGATCCTGTTCCCCCCGAGATGACTCCAAAACGTATTATGTCGCAGTTATCGAGGTTATTCCCGGTATACCGCATTGGTGATACGCCTGGGTGGCTCTTGTTACTATATAAATTTACCGGAGGCTCCTGATAGATACCCTCGAAATTCCATGTGAAGAGTCCGTAGTTCGTACGAAAAGTGTCCCTGGGAAGCTAATTTAGTTAGAGTAAAGGGAGATATGTAGCTCTGGCTTCCGTACCCCGCTCTCAAAGTCCGTGGGTCGCACAAGCTTCCAGGGAGCGGTTTGTTCCCAAAACGCCAAAACCAGTGATCTGGGACGACATTGAAGTCACTTCGCGAAACAGAGACGGTCTCATAGCCGGTAAGTGCAACTAGTTGGTAGGAGATCAACGGGGTGCCGTCATTATGAGACCAAATATTGAATACATACAATTGAGGGGGATAAAAACACTCAGGGAAAGGACAGCCGCGATAACGATGGCGGATGAGGACCTGAGGAAGTGACTGAATAATTATGGGGATAGAGGCGATAGTGAAAGCGCACTACTGGTCGTGAGTGATATTGCAGCTGAGGGACCGGAGAAGATGATTCATCAAGTGCAGAATTTTTATTGTAAAATTCAGGCTCAGAGGTGGGCGAGATAGGAATGGCGAGTCGCAGGGATGGAGGTTGAGGGGGTATTAAAGCCAACGGGCGGTTCGTATATCTGCTCCTCACCCGCATCGCCTCACGTTATGATGTACGAGAGAGCGTCCGTGCATGGCAGGTAGCCCGAGGCATTTAACACACTGCCGAGAGCAACAATGGCTGACCGAGGCGATGCCCTCAGGGGCGCAGATGCCAAGCGGAAGATATTCTCGCACTCCAATCTTACATCTTCCATCGTCAAGTGGGTAAACCAATACAGTCCGAGGCATGGACCTTCAGTCAACGTCGACATGTTTTTTTAGCAGGGTCACAGAAGTAAGGCAGTTCAAGTACCATCTGGGCACTGACGGAGTTAGTGCGGCGGCTTGGGACAACGCAATGAACACACAGCTACACACAAACAGATTCCATTCTCTCCTAGCTCATCCTCTTCTCTCATTCTACAGTGGTCAGCGCGAATTCGAAACGCCCCCTGACCGACCAGCCAGTGGAGGATTCGGACGGTGATTTTCCCTTCCCCAACGCAAATACCAATTGTGAGGATTTCGGCTTCTCATTCAATACGCCAATCCTCATACGGCTCCTTCACCCAACCTGCAGTTCGGGTTGAGTTAACAGGTTCTTAGGTTCCCCCTCTCCCTCACTATCAAGCATGTTTTGCTGTAGATAACTAAAATACATATTTGTTTACACACACTTGATCGCCGCAGCCCTGAGAGTGGAGTGAACAGAGTGAGCAGAGAGTTTTTGTCCAAATTTGTCACTAGGCACAGAATCAAATACCAAGCCAGAAGATTTGGTAATTTTAAACTAAGCTTATGGGTTCTTCTTAAAAATTTTAGCAGAAACTATTATAACTTCTTACATGTGAACTTCAGTGTCTTTACAGCAGGGTAATACCTATGATTCATTTAACTAAATGGGGTTTGTCCAATAAGCTCTTTTTCGCCTGAGCCTATATCATACTCATTCATCTTTATGAGTTTTCAAAGGCTCTCGACAATGATGATCCTTCCAGCACGGTGGCAAGACAAAGTAAAGCAACAAATTGAATCAGGCCCGAAAGGCTGCTTAGGGGGTATCCATTTCATAGTATTCAGAACCCCATAACCGCTTGAAGGTTTTCCAGGTGTTGGAGGTCAATGCGCAGGATAGCACAATGTGAAGTCCAGCATCGTTGCACAGATTGAGTTAGACCATCCGTTCACATCTTGCCTCCACACCCTTGCGACACAAACTCGCCAACTACCTTCTGCGTATCCTCCCTTTTCACCTCTGTGATGTCGGAGTCACACAGGTTTCCTAAGTTGGAATGATTCCTAACGTTGGTCAGAGATTGATGTCCTCAGACCACAAAGAGCGTTCGCATATCACCTTGTTTGTTATCCTTTTTCCCGTACAGCGCAGCGGGTAGGAGAAATGCTACCCTACCGCTCGCGAACACAGTCATAATGATGACGAGTGAGCCGAGAGGCTTCCTTTGCGGGAAATGACAGAGATACTCCGAAGCGATCACGGCAGGTCTTGATGTATCGCCCAGACTCGGAAAGGCCTCTATGTCAGACAGAAGGGCCTGATAGAGTTCGGTGTTCGCTGATATGGTGGCGTTGAGGACGCCGGGGTAGGCGAGGAAGTTGTTTGGGAGTATATTTCCGATATCGAGATGAACCGCAGCGAGCATGAGCTGCATTGCATTATTGATACCAGTGGAGTAGGGACCCAGTCGAACGTCGGGGAAAGATGGGAATGTCGGATTGTAGATCGTGTCGTTGTCCCAGTTGAGAGTCAGGTAGGCAACCTCGTCTTCGTGATCCATAGGCATTGCGGTACAGGGAAAGTACATCGCCCCCAGTCGCTGGTTGTGGCAGAACTCTTTGCCAGTGAAAACTGTCGTATAAAGACCTGTGAGGCCTGCGGCCATGCTGCTCCAGACGTCGAATGCTGCGTACCATAAACTATTTTGGATAGTTATTAGAATCGGTGTAGTCCAATGGCGATGGTAAGAACGTACTACGAGTTGATGCGGAATCCGCCCATGGCAGCTCGATGCGTAAGCATATTCAAGCCGGACTGGGTTTCGAAGAAGTCCATGGTATATCTAGTACTCAGCATGACCGGAAAGCCTTATCCACACGTCGGTCAGTAGATTATCTCAATGGCTACGGTCTATAGCTTGTCTTACTAGCGAAGTTGCAAATCATAGTGGCACTGAAGGTAGTAAACAGCGCCCCCGAGATTCCCAAATCCGTTATATCGCAGTTGTCGAGGTTCATCTGGGAATATCTCATAGTCGGTAGGCGTGTCGGTTCGCTGCCGTTACTGTATAAGACTGAACGAGGCTCCCCAAAGATAGCATCGAGGGACCATGTAAAGAGCCTGTAGTTCGTACGGAAAGTGTCTCTGGTAAGTTGATTTGGTTAGAGTAAGTTGGATCTACATCCGTGGCTTACGTACCCCACACTCAAGGTCCGTGGATTGCATAAGCTGCCGGGAAGCGGTTTGTTTCCAAAGCGCCAGAACCAGTGATCTGGGACATCGTTAAAGTCGCTTCGGGAAACAGATACGGTCTCATAGCCGCTGAGTGCAACTAAGTGGTCATAGATCAATGAGGTGCAGTTAGTGTGAGACCAGATGTTGAATACATACAATTGAGGAGGATAAGGGCGCTCAGAACAGGGAGAGTCGTCATAATGGCGAGGGGCGAGAACCTAAGGAAGCCATTTAGTGGACATGGAAAGGGAGACCTTCGAAACGCACCACCGATCACGAGCGACATTGTTTCTGGGGTGGAAGATGCTATCAAATGCACGCAACATTTCTGCGAAATTAGGTACCGAAACAGCGGAGGTAGCAGTGGTGGATAGCAGGAGTGGTGGTTGAGGGTTATTAGAGATCGCGGGTGATTCGTATATCTGTTCTTCCCCTACATCGCCTCATGTTCCCTTGACCCAGAGAGCAGCCGTCGCGTAACATATAGCTTGAGGCATTTGGACACCGCTAAGAACGATGGCTCATTGAGGCAGTGAGCTCAATGCCAAGCCGGAAGGCTATTTTGGACGCATTTTTCGACGTCACCCAGCTACTGAATATTATTCCCGTATATATTCCCTCCTCACCTTTTCTTTGCTGTTCTATTGATGTCATGTCGGTGCGCAATAAAGACATGATGAGAAGCCGTTCTTGGCAGGGCCAGGGACACGCCAAGAGACCTTTGCAGCGAAGTTCGAACAGCTATCATGGTTTAAATCGCGTGCCTTTCTGTATAAGATTGTTCGTTCACTGCCATCAGGATACCACAGGGGTGATAAGTCGGGAACAAGATCAAAACCGGATATAACGCGGGGATAGTGCAGCATCCACATTTGGTCGCTCATTAAGTCGATTGGACAGCTTGTTTCTAAATCGATCTGGTATTTGAAGCTCCCGGCTACTTGTCAACATCAAGCTTCGACATGTTCAAACAAATTCGCAAATACGATGCTCTCAACATTCCATGATGACGCCTTCAACCTTCTTGAAGCTCTCAGGGTTGAAATCCACCCAAAGACTACTCTGTCAATGATGTACTTGAGAAGAGACTAGGGAAGGCTCTGGATTTCGCATAGTACATCACTGACACTGTCGAAACCTCCGAAGATGGGACTCATGTCCGAATCGATACGGTCAGCTTTGCATCTACATCTGACATGGATTCATTTTTCTTGCTTCTCGGAAACCGAGACGGTCGTGGTTGTATGGGCCAGCTATATCTATGACACGATAAAGTATGTCGCCTGCACTCGTTATCGCATTGTAGGGCTTGGTTCGGATACAGTGGTGAAAAGGCGAATGCCAAATACGGTCAAGCAGATGTTGCTTTTGCTTGCTTTTGTTTTTGAGTTATGTAATTTTGCGTTTGCCATGTGCCGTGATATATGCTTCCTTCGACTTATCAGACATCGAGGTTTCCTGGAAATGTCGTCACATCGCGCAGTGCTTTTCGGTTGAATAGACATCACAACTTCTCCGGACCTGGATGGATTCTGGGACCTCGCATCTATATAAGGAGTCGGATCAGCGCGCTATTCCCATTGTTCTTCGGTTTCCTCCTTCACCGTGTTCGAGCTTTGCTACGCTCGGTACTAAAAACTCTTATAAAGATAAACATATCAATCTTTCTACAATGCTCGATCGAGCGGGGATATACATGATTGCGATGATGGTGTCGCTTCCATTGTGGGGTATTTACTCAAGCCGCGTAAGGCAAGTGCACTGATTATAAAATATTCAGGCCTCTATACCTGCTTGTATATCGCAACGATTATTGGCTGCCGTCGGAAGGGGATCTCGTGGTTTGCATTCCCCGTTGTGGCGATCAGCTTCATCTTCGTATGTAACTTTGGACAAACCAGTGAGTTATATACGCGTCCACGTTCACGCTTTCAGGCCTACGTTGACGATACAGACCTCGCCTAGTCTGCTACATATTCTCGGTCTACAAAGGCTTCGTATCGTATTCGGACGGACCAACAGCATATTTCACACTCTTTGACTACAGACAGATCGACCAGGGATGGAATACTGCGATTGAGTGAGTTCTGTCAACTCGAAAAGATGCCACCAAAAAACTAATGGTACGACCCGCCTTCCAAGCTTTTGGAGTTGTGCGGCTGTGAGCCATTCTTGCTCGCTGAGACAATAGCACGTCCAACTGAAATGATCACAGTCAATAGCCTCCGACCTCCTCATGATGTGGAGAGTGTCCATCATATGGTGGGCCCTTGCTGGATAGTTCCGCGAGCATGAGTAGCTCACCGGCATTTCCACATGATGTTCAAGGTCTCGAGACAAGCGCGTCCTCTATCTTCCCATCGTGCTCATACTTTTTGAAACCGCCGGCTGCACAATGATCCTCGTCTTCGACATTATGTTTGTCACGCGCTTCGATGATCCAATCTTCTTTGGGAATTACAACACGCTCGTCGTGGTGTTGCTCTCGAACATCATCGTTGAAACGTGGTACTCCACGGGTCTCATTTGCTATCGCCTGTGGTCGGTGGATAGACAGAAGCGAAACATTACAGTGGCTTTTCACGAGGAGCTCAGCACCGGGTCCGATCCGACAAGTCGCTATGAAAGGATTATGCGCATCCTAATCCAAAGTGGAATGCTCCATAGTCTGGAGTTGGTGGCTTTCATCACGTCTATTACCCTGATAGAAAATGTGAGTGATTGACGCAAGGATAAGATGTGTGACCTCATGCGGGTTATTCCATACAGCCAGCTGCGGCAGATATCATGAACTCCATCCATGTCAGGATCATTGGGATCGCTGCGATTCTCATCGTATGGGTAAGCGGCTGTTGTTTGTTTTTCGTAAATTAGTTTTACCGACTTCAATTGACCCCCCACCTGTCAACAGCAATCTAACACCATCCATGGGGCCGGGCCTATCAATATCAGCAGTTCACCGACCTCAACCGGATACAGCATGCCAGTGTTTCTTCCCGCGCCCAGTACCGCCTATGCCAAGGATCAATCTGATTTCATAGGTTCTGTCACCAGTACGGTTGCTACGGGTGAGAAAGGCCATTGGCCCGCAATTTCGAATCCCAAGTGGGGGCCAGCTTGATTTCCCGATTCGTCACTTCTATTTTTTTCTCTCGGCGCCTGCAGCGTCATGTTCTTCAAATCCTTCACCTCCTCTGGGACACTCAACCATTTCTTATTGTGACACGATACTGAAAAGTACTTGATAAAGTAGATAACCATACGTACTGTCACCATCATCTCACTAGGTTACTTTGGTAGACGCAAGGGAGAAACGTGACGCGCCCTAGTCGTTCCTACGTAGTCGACCCGGTGGTTATGAACTAGTAGTCATTCGATTTCGACTGGATACCGGCTCCTTCACGCACCCAGGACCACTGACACGAAGGACTAACGTATTTCCATCGCCTCCATCACGAGCACAGCTGAAGGATTGGTTTACGATTCCAAATCCCCTGCAAGAGCCATCTTCATCCCTCGACTGGCCGCATTCATTCTTTCTCTCAATGTTCACAGAATCATATATTCTTTGTTATAAGAAACTGGGAAGCCATTCGAAAGGAAGGATGCAGGAGACAATCAGCTGTACTACCATCTCATTCAGTTGCTTTGGTAGACGCAAGGGAGAAGACCAATGCGCTCAAGTTGTTCCTAGTAATCAACCCAATGATTAGCGTCTCCAATACAACAGAAACAGAAACATAGACCAACCCAGTAGTTCGTCGTGCCATGCGCGGCCATCCTCCCAATAATCGGCAAATACTGCAACCATCCGACCCATGCGGGTTGATTGTATCCCTCCGCCACGATTTTCGAGCGCATATCTTGTATCATCATCTCACTGAAAGCGGATTTGACTTGGATGGCGAACCCATCGGGCGCGCGTACGGCGTCGCCGCGCATATGACACGGGGTCGGGTTGTCCTTCATGAGGATCTCAACCCCGAGATGACTAAAGTTGAACAAGTTGTCTGGTGTATTATTGTTTTGATCAGTTTCGAGCAAACCTTTTGTCATGGAATGATGATCACGGAACCTTTGTCAAACCCTTTCGAACGCCGATCCCCAACATCAGGCAGGCCAGTGGCGACGAAGTCGTTCCTGTTTGTAATCCTGAAGAGCGTGCGCGGGAAGTTTGGATCTTCTTGCATCATCTGATCAAAGGCTACGATCGAAACGAACGGATCAGTCCCCAAAGTCTCTGGGGGTAGCCCAAATTCCTTTCGTACCCAAACGACTATCGACATCACAGACGATGGGAGTGGCGAAAACGTACGCGTCTCGGAGAACCGCATGAGGGCCGAGGTCCTTGGCTGAGAGTGCTTTGGCGTAAGCGAGAGAGGCGATGGCGGTTCCCAGTGAATGGCCGGTGAACCTTGTTTAATCATAAACAAAGAGTCAGCCTTTTTAAATGCCATGTTTATCGGGGTGAGCAGATCGTCCTGTGACTGACCAGACGTTGATCTTCGTCCCCTCCGGATGGCCCTTTACGAGCTCATCGCAGACGATTCCGATAGCAGCAGCGATGGAGCCTGCATCCACATGTATTGACGGTCAGCGAAATCTCTGACCTGGATCGCTTGAAAAGCAGAGCTTACGATATGGCTTGCGGCCCGTGGACGGAAGAACCCTCTATTGAAGAGACGAGAGCTTCAGTTTCATCTAAGTGACATTCGACGAAAAAACGTTTCAACGCACATCCTTGAATCCCTTATGCACGAAGCCGAATCCAGGAATGTCTTCGGAGCAGTCTTCAAACCTAAGCACGAACTTGAGCCATGGCCATCAGGGTTATGGTGGATGATGTTGTTGGGCTTACGTTGCAGTAAAGTCTGTCGTCCACCTACGGATGCGATAATGCACGATCAACATAAATTCAAGAGATCAATACCAAAAGATACTTACTCGTCGAAGGAGATAGGGTCTGTACCCCTAATCCCAGGATAAGAGAAAATCAGCTCCACGAAAAAGAACTTAGTTTCCAATAGCCAACTCACTTGAAAGCCACCAAAACCCACGTCCCTCTCGGGTCCCAAAACAGAGAGCAATAAGCTTGACTCGTCGTCTGCAACTCGCTCGCGGTCGCAAAGCATATCCCATGCTCTTGGGCGAACTTGTGGATCGGGGCTTCACCAGCGGTTGAATCTTCGTCCAAAATATCGAGGATGTGATTGATGTCGGTGGCGGCGAAGAGACTCCGTAGGACTGCGCCAGGAGTGCCATTGGTCGCTGATGGTGTGACCTTGGTGGAATGCGAGTTAATTTGAGCGGCGTCAACGGCGTTGTGCATTGGCCTGGTGTCGCGCTCATACATGAGAGACGATAGCTGGAGGCTAGAGATACAATTATCGTCAGGAGAATTCACATGCATGGGCGAAGATTAACGCACAGAAGCTTCGCAATGTCCAGGTCGAAGATACGAGGATTATGTCCAGCCGGGTCGATCTCGGTACCCAACTTCCGCTTGGCCGCATTGCTTTGCTCAGGAGTGAGATTTTTGAAGTAGTTTGGGTTACCTAGAGTGCCCACCAACGGGACAAGATCAGCATCATTACACTTCCCAGATGACGAACGAACTGACTGGAGTTTACTAGGCTCAAATGGCCAGTGAAGCGACCGAAGATGCGCTCATATGCCCAGACGAAGGGTGGCCAGTTGGCGATCGTGCACCAGATAAAGATTAGTACGAGAACTGCAGAGGCGCCGCCTGAGAAGAACAGTACGGAGAATGCCTCTGAAAAGTCTATTTCCAAGCAGCCAAGTCGCCAAGGTCAGCGCAGCAGAAATAGCGGATTAGAAGCGCACGCTAAAACTCAGCCATAGCGTATATACGTACTGAGCTTTCCAGTGATGATCCTAAAAGAATGTGCCCATCAGCGGAGTTTATTCACACCGGATCAGGCAATCCTTACCCGACAAGAAACGACGACCAGGTGGCATAGAGATACTGAATGTATCGCTTTAGGTTGAAGGTGACCGAGGTCCCATACGAAACTGCGGTAGAAAGTAAGCCGTCTCCCTGAACCTTACGATCCTTCCCGAGCTGAGCGATGTCGTCAGCCTGGAGGAGACGAAGCTGGGATCGGATGTGTTTCGTCGATTCCTTGATCTCTCTGTCAGTGCGTTGGGAGGGATTGGGACTCGGTAAGGAGATGTCGATAAGATCGCTCGTGGCAAGCAGCGGACTGTGTTCATATCCGTCGGTGCTGCTTCGAGACATCCTGGACGGTGGACGGGCGGTGGTGGTGGAGGAAGGTGAAAGGAGAAGCGGAGAGGGGAAAGAAACGCGCGTTTACCACCATTTATATGCGTAATAAGGACGATATTTTTGGCGCCCATGCGGGGAAGATGGAAGGCACTGCGTTAATCGGAGATCGTCACTGTGCTTGGCCTTGCCTCAACTGCGCTTCTTTCTATCAAAAAGAATTCCCCATGTAATCGATACCCGGTCTATCGGGGCATGATCGCCAAATTTGGATTCATATGCTGTCAGAGTTTGGTCCGCCCTTTGAGAAGGGAAAGACGGATAGCTAGTAAGCACATCAGACTAGGCGTCATTCTGGAAGGTGTGCTGATGTGTAAAAAGAGGCACTGTTGAATCGTTGGAGTTGGCGCTGGTGGCTGCACGTTGGCTCAGACCACGTGCCAGGCTCGGGAGCTTCCGGCCGGCGTGGCTTGGCACAGCACATCGCATTCTCCACTGTAGCCATTTCGGCATAGAAAGAACAGTCTTCGACCCAAGCCCAGGCAAAAGAAATTATAATGGCATATTAAGGATTCGTCATCAAGATAGCTAATAATAGTATATCATGGAGTTAGTTTGAAACACCTGTAATGAATATATGTTGGACTGACGTGTTGAGGAGGGATTAAGTTGAGACCGAGGCATTGAGGCGTTCTGTAGGCATTCAGGTCTCGAAGTCATCCGTGTCTTGCCCGCGATCATTCCTCTCTGGCGAGCTACCCATAGCACTCGTTCTGTCATGCGAAAACTTATCAGTAAATGAAAACAGAAATGACCGTAGAGAGATCTGGCGTACCGGGATAGTTTGAGATAATGCCATCCACCCCGAGGGTCAACATCGCAGAGATGGAACTCTCGTCGTCCTAGATGATACAAATTCAGCATCATGTTATTCTTGAGGTTTGACAATTTAGGCATATGAGACCGATGGCGTACCACAGTCCAAGGAAGCATCTTCATTCCCAGCTTGTGTGCCTCCTCTACTGTAGCCTTTGTCGTGAAAGGTACATATGATGGGTCGTTGACCGTGCCGTTGAGTCCGGATACGGGCGAGATGACAGATGCGTGGATGCTATGGGCAGCAGCAATGTACGAGCCGTTGAAGTCGTCCAACTATGAAGATGGATGAAGTGGTGAGCCATTGCGCTGAGCGTCGCAACAAGGAAAACTGCGACAACGGGGGTGCTCACATTAGTACCCCCGAGCCACGGATACACCCCATCCACCTTAATCATCGTAGTATCCCGAATCAGGGCGACAGTCGTGACCTTCTTCCCCCACTTCTCCTTGATCCTCACCAACGTCCTCCAGTCGAACGACTCAATCGTAACGCGATTCAGATACCCTCGCTTTTCGAGGAACGGCAGGAATCTCGGAGAGTTGATGTACGTGTCAATCGATAGCGTCTCATTGGGACGTAGTGGACTGAGTTTTGTCTCCAGGTTAATTCGGACGGCTTTATCACCGTAACAGTCGACAAGGTTGAGGACTTCTTCGAGGGTTGCGATGGTTGCTCCTGGGTGAACTATCACGCAATTGTCAGCCTTGATTCAGTGGTGCGGAAATAATGGCCAGAACGCACCTTCCTGCTGTGGCATTCCAGGGAGTTGCCGAGAACCACAATCAAGCGTCTTCACCTCCGCCAACGTCAAGTTCGCGATAAACTCCCCGACAAAGTTTCCAGACGTATCGGCACATTTCAATGCATCTATGTAATGGTCGTGCCTTTTGATATGTAAGTTGCCAGTCAGGACCAACCCGCAAGAAATCTGGTCAAAAAATAATAATTTACAACTCACCAAAGAACGGGAACCTCATCCTTTGTAAACACCATATCCATCTCAAGGACATCAAGCCCCACCTCCATTCCATACGCAAATGCCCATAACGTCTCCTCGGGGCGTAGTCCAACGCCACCTCTATGTCCTTGGACTTCAAGTCTCAGCTTCGGCAAGTCGTTGACGGGTATGACCGCCGCGGCCACGAGACTCAGAAGCACAATTGCCACCGTCGATACAAACATGGTGTAGTATGCCATCAAAGAAGAATGTCGGATACCTCCCCAGAGATGGTGGGAGTTTGAAACCAAAGGTCGGATAGATGAACGTGTGAGCGAGGCACAGATGTTTCTTCCCCGTCGGCAAGGGTCAGCTCCGCTTCTATATGGCAAATTGAGCGTTTGGCTAGGACGTTAACAGTACCATAAGCAATCTGAAGGTTTGGACGTTGAGGAAGGAGTGGGCCGACGCAGGGGCATTGGGCCTGAAAGACTAGGTGCCTGAACAATCATCCGTCGGTACACAAATACATGACAGCACGATAACAGTTCAACGTCATCATCATTGCACGGTTTTTCTATGTTCGATACGTCCAGTCATCATGACCATCACGGACACCGATCACATCCGTTCTGTTGGTTGCGTGAGGAAGGAGGTTCGACGAGGTTGTTGGTTGGTTGCATTCCTGTGCGACACGTCACCTCTCCGTCGTCTCCTGAATCATCTACGCCGATACAGAAGTTAGATAGGCGAGCGCAAAAGTCGGAGGCTCACTCAAAGTCTAATGCGAAACTTCCTTCCCTCTGAAACGGAGAACGCGGCCTAAGCCTCCGCATCTCCGACAACCGCACACGACCATTTCCCAAACACTCTTTAACGACTTTCAGCGACACATGCAAGCACCTTCCCGGCTCGCCTCACATTGCGCATATCAACTATCGGGCCTTGAACTAACCTAAGGAGTTAAAGGCTCTCTGCTCAGAAGCTTTAGATGCGGACTGCGTGATACCAACCCAAGGGTTGGCAGTGGCCGAGTCTTTAGGAGTACTGTTCTAGGGCCAAATACAGCCTCAGTGCCTATTTTGTCGTCGATCATATTGCTGTCCGATCAATCTCTCACGGTCACATAGTGCGGTTCTTGGTCTCCGGTACCGAAGCTATCGTTCCCGCCTCCTAGCTCTCCTCGCCCTAGGCTCTAGGCTGGTAACCCCATGGAAGACACGTGGAATGACTTTGAAAATGACGCTAGCAATTGAATCCAATGAAAATATCACAATATATCAGGGGTTTATGGAAATGAAGCTGTCTTATCAGCCAGCAACGGTATCCGATGAATGCAAAATAATATGAACACTAAAAGCCACTGTCTTCAATCCAACCAGCAGATCTTGAGGTGGGCCGTAGATGGGCCCCAGACTGCCAAAACGTTTACGATCGAGGATGGGCGCTTGGAGCCACTACACACTCTAGAGGTTTTGACTACTGTGCACCGCACCGTTTAGTTCTCCAAAGCGGCTTATTTAGTATATGGAGCGCAGACCCTAGGCCTTCGTTGAAGGCAGTCGGGAAATGCCGACTTCGAGATATTTGGTCACGTTTTGTGTCTTGCCCCTCAACATTATGCAAGAGCCCGAATACTTGTTAAGGATTGTATTTCATTTTGGCTTATTAGAGATTTGTGTGACGTGAAGTGCCCTTCGAAATGCCACACTGCCAACAGACAAACATCAAGCCTGGACTCTGCATCTCATGTACTTATAAGTCTTTGGATTCATGCACTCCCTTCTCGTCCACCTCCTCCACGGTGTACGGACCTCGCTACGCTGGAAATTAACAAGAGTTCATAAGGATAAACCTATCAGTGATACAACAATGCTCGACGACCGAGCGGGAATATACATGATCGCGATAATGACGACGCTTCTCCTGTGGGGTACGTTCTAACTAGCTACTTAAGCCGTGCAAGGTCACTGATCGTTCAATGTACAGGTCTTTATACCCGCTTGTTCGTCGCAACCATTATTGCCTGTCGTCGAAAGGGGATCTCGTGGTTTGCATTCCCCGTCGTTGTGATTAGCTTCATCTTCATGTGCAAATTTGGTCAATCGAGTGAGTCAGATATCCATCGACCTATTTCACTCTTCCAGGTCGACATTTGACGCTCTGAACCTTGCTTAGTTTGCTACATATTCGTAGCTTACAAAGGCTTTGTGTTGTATCCGGACGGACCAACAACCTATTTCACTCTCTTCGACTACAGGGAGATTGACCAGGGATGGAATACTTCAATCGAGTGAGTTTTCCGAATGCGAAAGAATGCTCCCCACAGCTAATAATGTGACACTCGCTCCAAGCTTTTGGCAATGCGCCGCTGTGAGCCATTTTTACTTGCCAGAATAGCGAGCATGCCTGACTGAAATAATTTCCAGTCGATAGCATCCGACCTCCTTATGATGTGGAGAGTGTTCATCATATGGTGAGCTCTTCCTAGATGGTTCCGCGAGCATGAATAACTCACTCGCATCGCCCCATTTTGTATTCAAGGTCCCGGAACAAGCGTGTTCTTTATCTCCCCATCGTGCTCATACTGTTTGAAATGCTCGGCTGCATGATGATCCTCGTCTTCAACATCATGTTTGTCACACACTTTGAGGATCCGGTCTTTGCCGCCCATTACAACACGCTTGTCGTGGTTTTGCTCTCGAACATTATCGCTGAAACGTGGTACTCCACGGGTCTCATTTGCTATCGCCTGTGGTCGGTGGATAGACAGAAGCGGAGAGTTGCGACGGCTTTTCACGAGGAGCTCAGCGCTGGATCCGCGCTAATAGGTCGATACGGAAGGATCATGCGCATCCTCGTCCAAAGCGGAATGCTCCATAGTCTGGAGTTGGTGGCTTTTATCACGTCTATTATCCTGATAGAGAATGTAAATTCCCGACGCAAGGATAGTATACGTGATCGGATGTCAATCATTCTTTGCAGCCGGCTGCGGCAGATATTATCAATTCCATCCACATCAGGATCATTGGGATTGCCGCGACCCTCGTCATTTGGGTACGTGGCTCCTTATTTGAATCGATTATCCCAACTGACAGAACACCTATCAACAGCAATCGAACACCGTCCCCGAGACTGAGCCTATCAATATCAGTAGTCCTCCGACCTCGGTCGGATACAGCATGCCAGTGTTTTTCCGGCCATCCGGGACCGCTGATGTGAAAGATCAATCTGCCTTCGTGGTTTCAGTTACGGGAACGGCCGACGCGGACGGCAAAGGCCCATGGTCTACGGTTTCAAATCCCCTGTGAGGACCATCCTTACGTTTCGATATTCCTCTTCACTTCTACCTCTCGATATCCCCAATGCCATCTTCTCCATATTTTAGTGTCCCTTCGACCCTCGACATCCTGTTTCTTGCTGCCAGGAAGTGGGAAAGCACCCTTGTAGTAGGCGACCAACTGTACTATCATCTCACTCCGTGCTTTGTTTGACACAAGGCAGATTCCCGAAATGCTCAAATTGTTTCTATATAGTCAAGCCTGGCGGGTAGTTTCTGCTCTCTGATATAATCGGTCGTGCCATTATTACAATCGGCACAAACTGCGACCATCCAAGCGAAGCGCGCCGACTGTCTGCCACGATTCCATTCAGCACGTGCACTTACTCTTCATGGTTTAGACTCTGAATTTGACACGTCTTCATTACATCTCTCCCATCTCTCTCTTCCCCCTACAAAAAAAAAACAGCATCAATTATGGTCTGAGTCCGCAATAAAGCCGGTGGGGCCGCGCGAGCACAGCAGAGCCCGCTACCTCATGCAACACGAGTCCTTGATTAGAGGTTTTGATATTCGGAGACTCGGGCTCGCCCTCGCGATCCTTAGTTAAGCAAACATCTATAGTGTTGAAGTCTGTGATTAAGTATTCAACGCAAATCTCTTGTACATTTCCATGGTATTAGATATAACGTTCCATTCATGGCTCGATGATCTGAAAGTACCGCCATTGAGTACACCCAAGCAATCATGAGCTTGAATTTCCTTGACCAACTTGATGGGGGCAACATGGGCTCGCCTCCAGCTCACGCAGATAGCAATGTGATTCACATGAAGACGCCGCGATTCTTTCACACAGAAATGGGATCTCAAAAGTCTAAGTGTTTTGGGAACTGGAGCGAGTGGTGCACTGACAAAGACCCACTATTAAGGTAGCGGGAATCTCTTCGTGTCCTTAGTTGGATTCACAACTGCGGTCCTTCATGACAATCTTGACTCCAAGATGACTGTAGTCGAACATGCTGCCTGTTAAACTCAAAAGTCGTTAGGAAAATTCTGAGATCTTGGTTATTGAGCGATCACTAAACACTGTGGAGGACTTGTCTCCCATGTCGGGAACGTCGGTGGCGACGAAGACACTCCCTCTAGAACGTCGAAATCCTGACCCGCATGATGAGATCAAAGACCCGCGTCAGCCCAAAGTCGATAGGCTGGAACACGCGCCCAACACATCCAAACGGTTATAGATATCGCAAACGATGGCAGTGGTAATGTACGCCTCTCGGAGGGCCAAGATCCTTGACGGCGAATACTTTGACACAGACGGACGAGGCGATGGTAGTTCCTAGCGAGTGGCCCGTGAACCTTTCAGCGATGGACAAGGGTCAGACATCATAAATCTCTAGGCTACCTGCCAAACGTTAATCCCCGGTGCCCGTCGGGCTTTACGCGCTCATCATAGATGATCCCGATAGCGGCGGTGATGGAAGCTACATCAACATTTACTGGCAGTTATTGACGTCTCTGGTTTGTACCCCTGAAAGCAGAGCTAACGATATGGTTAACGCTCCGCGAATGGGAGGCATTTTTATCAGATAATCGAGAACTTCAGTTTTCATCCGTCAAAGCCATGGCGTGGCTCGCGTCATGATCCCTGTATTCATGGAATTGAAACCAAAATCGTCTTCCGGCCAGTACCCAAACCTGATCGCGAACCCAAGCCAGGGCTGGGAACTTTATATGGTAGAGAATTGCATGCATATGTCTGAGAATTCCATCTAAAGATCCCAGTCGCTCTATTGGAGGATTGACTCTTATCTTATGCACGCCTATTCTATCTTCTACCTTCGTGCCTTAAATCGTCCATTGGATACCATCACATTCTAAGTTGTAGGGTGTAGAGTTGGAAGGCCTATCGTGTGGAACGGAGAACACGGCAATAATATCGCCGTCAACAACCTGCAAACCGCTACTATCCCCGAGTACCTAATAAATGCTTGACTTCGGCGACACGCATAGCAAGCGCCTCCTTGACTCACCTTGGATCGCCAAAGTGCATGGAAAGACTGGATATCTGCTTGTCAGCCTTGAACCAGACAAACCACCTTGATGATGCTAACCACTGCCTCCAACCCTCTGTTCAGAAATTCTCAGTATCAGATGTGGATCTGTCCTGCTGCGTCATAATCACCGACACCGAGCGCGTATGGGCAGAAGGTGCGTACAACGGATTTTTTCGTCTTCGATGACCTCATGGATACTTCGGCGCACTTCTTCAATAGTGCTCGAGAGTCGTCATATGGCAAGGCGGTCCAGGCAATGTAATAAGTCTGATAAAGATCAGACTTTCTCTCAGCCTCTCAATAACGCGGAAAAAGAAACCGAATGGAGGAAGATACAGTTGATTCAGCTAATGAATCTCCACTCACCTTACAACATGTCGGATATTGAATTTTCTGTCGGAACGTCTGATAACGCTGTAAGCCTACGAACATTCGGAAGGTGATATACTGGCCTCATCTGAATCCGTCTCTTCTGATAGGACCTTGAAGTAACGCTCACGACAGACGATTTCACCTGGCGATGGGACGCTATGTCCCTTCCAAGCCGAATGGCCTCGCAGATCCTCTCGACCCACTTGGTCATGCCGCTACTTTCCTTTACAGCCCTCGCGGCATCAGTGGATGAGCCTCTCCGAAACATGTCAACCTATTCCCTCACTCGGGCTGCCGACTCACAAGCAAAGACGGCGAAACGCGGACCGGGCAGACAGATGGTGGGATGCATGGGGAAGCCGATAATTCTGACCTCCCTTCAAAGAATAACACAAATCATGGAGGGAAGCGCCAATCCAGGTTCAGATATCAACCCATTTTTGTTCGTGACCTTGATAGTCCTGACTGATGTAAGGCTCTTTTCTTTTATAGTTCCGGTTGCGGTAAGCGAAGAAGACTATCCAGCCTTACCCGATGTACCACCGCTACCTCGAACCTCATCGCCGAGTAGCAGCCCTGGAAAACGAAGACGAACTCCGCCGCCACCGCGTTACGCTTATGGCAATAAGCTCAGCTCCCCAGAACTACTGTCATCTCAGCAAACTCAAACTTCACATCGTAACGAACCAGGATCAGATACAGAGGAGGATGACGGGCCACTACCACCTGTTGCTACACATATAACAAACGTTACAGACACTAGGCGTCGACCACGCATAGCTACGCCTTCTGCGCCTCGAGGTAGTTCCGGTGCGAATCCAAACGCAGAGGATGAGGAAGAAGACGAAGAGGCTGATGCAGAGGCTCGTCGTCGGGCGGCTATCACCCAGATTGTCCAAGACACTAAAAGCGCGGCAAAGCCTGGTATTTCGGTCAAAGCCGCAGCGAAGAGAAGACGTTTCTAGCTCTGATGAACGATTTCAGATGAAATATACGCGATAAATGGAAGCCGTTGTACAACTTCGAAGAGAGATCTATGTTAATACATGAGGACTAGGGTATACATAACGAGTTACACTCAAACGGCAGCCTTGGCGGATGATTATATCGTTCGGATTTTGTTTTGCATCTCATGTTCTCTACTCTCATCCAATTGTTCGGCAATCCAGAAAGGCCTCCCAATGTAATCGCAAACGTGGCGCGATGGCAATGTCGGCCACTCCCCGTGATCTTGGCATTCGCAATTCATCTCTCCTTAATAAGAACTAGTTCGGGATCCCAAGACCTGCACCAGCCTGCACCTCAAAAACTACACAGGGAGCCGCCAAGGTGATTGCGTGACACTCTTTCTCTTCTCTTCCATTGCGCCTATATGCTGTGCTAGTCGTATCTACTGGCCGTATCTACTGGCCTTGAAGCAAAATGAATATGTGCGTTTCTCATGGCATACATATCGTAGCATGCCGCTCTGTCAGTGCTTCCGCTGACATGTCCTTACACCACCCATGATGTCAGGGCTCAAGCAGCCCTTATTTATCGACGCCTCGATTCAACCGAACGTCAGTGGATGACCCTGCTTCCGGACCCGGATTTATGGATGCCGCATCTTGAACCATAAGTCCCTGCCCCTGCTGAGATTTATTTGGTGCGCGATATATATATTTGTACAAGCGACCAGTGTTTCGTTCGCTTGCGCTTGTTCTTCCATCGCGTACCTCGTCACTCTTGCCACTACAAGCGCCTCATACTACTAGCAATACACCACTACTACGATGATCAATGCAGCAGGTGTTTATTTGGTGGCAACACTGGCTACGTTGATGCTATGGTGTACGGCACGTCTATTGACTTGAAACGGCGGTACGGAATACTGATCAGAAGCCATACAGGTTTTTATGTCTGTCTCTACATCAAGACGGTCCTAGTTTGCAGGTCAAGAAGTATCTCGCTTCTCGGATTTCCTATCGTCATCATCAGTTCGATCTTCTTACTTAACCTAGCCCAGACCAGTGAGTGTGTACTCCTTCGTTCTGGACAACGCCACTGACACGACAGTGATAATCAAAATATGTAATATGTAATATTTTCATAGCGTACAAAGGATTTGCGACGTATGCGGATGGTGCGGACTCCTACTTCAAGATGTACGACGTGAGGATGATCGATCCCCAATGGTTCGCCGCGACCGAGTAAGTCGTCTCGCACTCAAGGGTCCTACAAGGGACTAAGTTCTTCTTCTTTTTACCTAGCCTTCTGCAATCTTCTGCTGTAGGTCCTGTCATGTATCTTCCAATTTATATGACTCTGATCCGAATGAGTTCAGGCGCTCGCGGAGGATCTTCTCATGCTGTGGAGGGTCTTTATTGTATGGTTAGTACCATGTTATGGCTTAGAGCCAATACCTCAGGCTTGCGGATATGTTAATTCCTTCCGCTTACTTATTTTTCTTTGAAAGGGACCGGAACAGGCGCGTCGTCTATATACCCGCCGTCCTTTTTGTGTTTTGGGCCACCAGCTACATCGCTATCTTTGTATTCGATGTCTTGCCCACCACACAGTTTGACGATCCAACGTTTCTCAAAAAGTACAACATTATCACCATGGTAGTGTTTGCGAACGGAATCGCTGAGATGTGGTATTCCACTGCCCTCATCTGCTACCGCCTATGGTCAATGCAACGAGAGAAACGAGCTGTGGCCAAGGCTGGAAGCCCAGAGTCCCACGTTTGGTCCAATATCACGAGCCGACACAAGAAGATCATCCGCGCGTTTGTACAGAGCGGAATGTTGCATAGTGTGACACTATTGACTTTTATTATATGCATCGGATTCAATAATGTGAGTGTATCACGCAGGTACGACAGCTGAAATGGCTTGCTAATATCGTACTACTACTTGCAGTTTCCTGGGGGAGCTATCCTCAATACTCTAAATATCAGAATTATCGGAATCGCCACCACACTCATCATCCTGGTAAGGCTTAGGCTTTCGCTTGATGCGATGGGATCTCGCTGATTATATGCGCCTCTAAAAGCAACTGAATACTGGACATCGGGAAGTCAATGCCACCAACCAAGGCCAGACCGCAGATACCGGGTATAGCATGCCGGTCTTCTATATCACCGCTGCAGACAAGAAAGATCACGACAGTGTGGCAGATCCAGAAACGAGAGATCCTGTCTACAACGAGAGCTCCACCGACGCCAAGTCCCAAGGTCCTTCATTTTCAACCTCTGCTGGAGCTAGCTTGGTCTAAATGTCGCCGGCTTTCTCTCGCCTTCTTTCTTTTCTCTCTTCGCATTCGCAACTTCGTCGTTCTATTCGCTCTCCTTCATTTTTTTATATACCAACTGCTTTCGATCTCTGTTGCTTTGTCTCTCCTTGCTGTCTAAACTGCGATCGATTCATGAGTGCTTTCGTTACGGGCATATCCACTCTAGGGTTGCATTGACTTAGCCCCAGAAGGGACGCGCCTCGCTAAGCGGCTGCACTAAAAGTGATTACTACATAAGAAATGATGAGTCCGACGGCAGGAGAGCTATCTGATCGCCTTAATGAGCTGACAGGCCTTGGGTGCTGGTGACAACGGTCTTCCCAAGGCGTGGGTTGGAGCCAAAGTCGCTTACCCATATCGATGGTCCTGACGTGTCATAGATGGTGACAAGGACTAATTGACATGCGGTCGCATATCTTATTCTTGAAGTGCCGGTTACAGGCCATGGAGCAAGTTTGGATAATGATTGAACTGCTGGATCGGACCTAATGCCGAGCTACTTCAACTTTCGCCGCCTGGAGTGGACGCAATAGCAAATGAACCCACTACGGTTCAGCAATGACATTCGGGAGAAACACCATGGCAAGCGGGCCGTACTGCGCGAAAAATACGATGCGTGTAGCAAGCATAACGTCAAAGACGACGAGCATCCATGCAGTCAATCGTTTCAACAAGTAGGAGCACGATGGTAAAATAAGGATGCGCTTGACTCAATGCAAGCGATGTGCAAATGCTCGTGAAACCATCCAGCAAGGGCCACTCTTCGCAATACGAGGATTTGACGATATTGGCTGTCTTAGCGGGCAAAAATGGCGCAATCCCAAAAGCTAGGAATGTATTAGCTCAACCAGCAGGTAGGAATGTCGCATATACGACTCCCTCATTTTTCGAAGTTGCCGAGCCTCAGTCGCGAACGTACCCTATAGAGAACGCTTATCGTCGCCATCCCTGCATCGAAACTGATTTATAAGGGTTTCAAGGGTTTCATTTCTGAAAATTCCACATCTGGATGTGAGACGTCTGCGCATGTTCCCGTTGACCGACGATTGAGTCAAAGGGGTCCAGTTGCGTTATCAGTTCGATCACAGCGAGACATTAACATTGTTGCCACTGACCCTTCTTTTGGTTGGCCAAGGGAAACATGCGAAAGACAGCTTGAGCTCTGTGAAGATGGTGACCGCAGCACATAGTTGCCTGGCGGGACGAACTCAGGTTGAAGCCTTCGACTATCGATCCTGGCTGTGGCCCTTTCCGGTACGTCGAGGGACCTTTGTGAGCGATCTTGGGAATTTTTTTCAAAGTCTCCTTCTCCTCGGGTCTTATCGTCGTACGGACTCCGCAACTACCATACAAAATATGCATTTGGTACTCTTGGGCTCGTTCAATAATTTACTCAGGCTTTGCTTGTGCTGCAAATCACCCAAACGCAACGCCATGCTTCGAGACTAATCCCAATTGACTCTAGTCTGAGATCCAACGACTTTTGATGGCCGGCTTCCAAGTACAGTAAGGCGAGTGTTCGTTTACCTCCACGTCAGGCACAACGCATCTTCGAATTATGCAACTTTGCGCCTACCATGCTCCGGTCAGACAAGCTTCCCGCGATTGATGAAAGGCAATATGACCGCTTTTTGAGCCTCTTGCACCCTACGGTCACAATGCCAAGGCTGAACCCTGGTATTGAATCGCTTCTGAAGCAGGACGTCCGAATCCCGCGTTGATATGATATGTAAAGCAATTCCCCCTCGCTCCCCCTCTTCCTTATCCTCGTTCGTGGTGCCGTCCGCCGCCGCTCGCTACTAACCTTACCAATACGACTACAATGCTCGATCAAGCGGGAAGTTACATGATCGCGACAATGGCATCGCTGATCCTGTGGGGTGCGTTTTGTCTGGCTGCTTCAACCGAAGATCTTAAGCGATCGCTGATCACGAAAGTTCAGGCTTCTATGTCTCTCTGTTCGCCCAAACGATCATTGCCTGCCGTAAGAAGGGAATCTTGCGAGTTTCATTCCCTGTCGTCGTCATCAGTTGGATCTTTTTATGCAACGTTGGCCAAACTGGTAAGCCATGCCTACCTTTGTTCAAGCTTTGAGTCTGCTGACGCTTCGTACCTGGTCCAGTATGCCACATCTTCATCGCTTACAAAGGCTTCGTGATATATCCGGGCGGACCAGTGGCCTACTTCACTCTTTTCGACTACAGGAGGATTGATTATGGGTGGCTGGCGGCAACTGAGTGAGTCCCGTCAATTGGACGGATACTACGTGGGGCTAACAATATGATGTTCGCTCAGCTTCTGGCAATGCGCCGCCGTGAGTCATCCTTGACGGTTCCACAGCAAGACAACTCGATTAACCAGATTTTATGCATTCGCATCCGACCTCCTCATGTTGTGGAGAGTGTTTATAATATGGTGGGCTTCTCTCATAGACACTTCCGTGACGGTTGCCTGAGTTCAATAACCATTCGTGTCGCAACCAAGGTCTCGAGATAGGCGGGTCATTTATGTTCCCATCGTACTCATAGTTGTCGGGACGGTTGGCCGTGTCATGATCGTTACATTCGACATCCTATTTGCCAAACGCTTCCAGGATCCAACCTTTCTCGCCCAGTACAACGCGCTTGACGTGGTGGTACTCTCAAACGTTATCGCAGAGACATGGTACTCGACAGGATTCATCTGCTACCGATTGTGGTCGATGGAAAGACAAAAACGAAAGGTTGGAGGGGCTTCCCACGAGGATATCAACCCCCAGTCCGCCACGAATCGGTACAGCAAGGTCATGCGTGTCCTTATTCGGAGTGGGATGCTGCATAGTATCGCATTGTTGGCTTTTATCACATGCATCTTGCTGCAAAATGTGAGTGCCCAAGCAATAATGAGATATGTCAACTGGCACCAATTATTTGCGGTGTCCCATATAGTTGGCTGGGGTAAATATCATCAACTTTATGAACAACAGGATTACTGGGATTGCTGCGACTCTCATTATCCTGGTAAGCGGCCCTTTGCCCTCATTCGACGTGATGGTTTTCATCTAACTAATCATACGCTTCTCAACAGCAATTGAACAAAGTTCCAGAAGTTAACCCCGATCACGATCATTCGACCTCAACTGGGTACAGCATGCCAGTGTTCCTTCACGCTTCCCCGGCTACAGACACAAAGGACCAAACCAGTTTCGTGGATGCCGACTCGAACGCAACGGACTTCAACTCTATCTACCTGACGTCGACCATCGCCAAGCCACAAAGCCCTGTGACTTCTACTTCAATAGCGGCTAGCCACGTATGAGTGCTGGCTTTAACTCTCGAGTCACCCTTTCGTTCTTACGTCCTGATGCCCGTATCTTCATGTTCCTTAGACGATTTGCGTCGCTCTGAATCCTTCGATCTTTATATTCCATGTTTTCCTCGCTGTTCAATAGTCTGCTGCGCATCATGATTTTTAATTCGAATTGTATAACATAAACTGCTCTCAGATAGGAAGGATGTCATCAATTGAGGTTAGCAGTCTAACGACACCTGACGAGATCGGTCATGTATACGTATAAGATGTCGGCGTAGTTCCAACGTCGAAGAGGTTGTTTCCTACTTCCAGTAAAGATCACACCAGATCTTCGGTTCGATTTGTTGTCGGTATGAATGTCCACTTTGGAGGGACGATCCAACAGTTGACACACCACGCGAAGTTCCGCCTGGCCCGTAAGGCGCTACGCCCTTCAGCGTCAAGAGCACGGCAAAAGATCCCCACGGTATTCATATGTACTAGCGCTCCAAGGCAGTTAGGGCCCTTGCAAGGGCAATATTTCTCTATGGCAATTCTGACTTCCTATTCGAAAAATCAAGGCGCTCGCCGCGCGCAAAGCGAGCTTCCAAGTACGCTAAGCCGGATTCTCTTTGAATCGGAATTCATTAGAAACCCAAGACGTTGTGTCTAGTGATCAGGACTTCGAGATTTTGGGAGCATACCCGGAGAAGTTGGGTCATGGTAAGAGTCGGGAGCCTGCTTACTTAAGGCGAGTCTAGATCCTACTTTACTTGGTTTGAAAAGCAGGTCATCTGAAAAATAATTTTCACAAAAAGGGGATATAGCTTCGCAGATTGGCAGAGACGACGGGGGTGGCCGACGATGCCGCACTAGACCCTATCTGCTCACCACTACGAACACCTCAATGTGTTGAACAGGTCAGGGTGATTGATTGTGACGGAATGTGACCATATCTAAATTATTACGATAGTATCCGTCGGCTGTGATCCTATGCAGAAAGGGCGGATGAATCGACGTCAAATCAATCAATTTCAACATCACTAGGCACGTTAGGTTACCAATTGGTGAATCCCCCCCTCTATATCCCGTTATTGAGAATAGAACAGTAAGAGATAGACTATACTCTCTTTGTATCTAGCGGACGTTCGAAGAACTTCTCCGTCGATTTCCAAACCGTCGGTCGGATTCAATTCCAAGGCATTTCAATTCCGATGTTTTGGTTTCGACCTTTCTAATTGCAGGGCTACATTGAGGCGCTGGTACCTTGAGCGGTCTGGACAGCGGAACTCTTGCTTCCACGTGCTTATAAGTACGATGTTGAGCGGCAGATCAGGCGATCATTCTTCCCCGTCACCTCTTTTCGCCCACCTCATTCACTGTGTCCAAGACTCGCTGTTCGTGTAATCCCTACGGCTGGGATGGAAACCTATCACTATAATGCTCGACGAAGCGGGGATATATATGATCGCCATGATGATATCGCTGATCCTGTGGGGTACGTCCACCCTTCAAGTGAAATAGCTGTGTGATATTACTAATACTAAATCAAACAGCTTTCTATGTCTGCTTGTTGGTCAATACGATTATTGCCTGTCGCCAGACTCAGAGCTTGCGGCTTTCGTTCCCCATCATCGTTATCAGCTGGATATTCTTGTGTAACTTTGGTCAGACCGGTAAGTCATGCATCACTGCTTTTTGTTACACTACCAAGTCAGCTCTAACGACCCGGACCGAGACCAGTTTGTCACATTTACTTGGCTTACAAAGGCTTCGTGATATACCCCGAGGGACCTGTGGCCTATTTCACTCTATTTGATACTAGGAAGACTGACTTTGGACTATATGCCGCAACCGAGTGAGTCCCAGGAAATTGAGAGGGCCCTCCTGGAGCTAACAATACGACGTCCATCCCAAGCTTTTGGCAATGCGCCGCTGTGAGTGACTATCGGTTGACAATTTAACAGCACGCCCGGCTAAACGCTTTTCCAGGCGATAGCGTCCGACATCCTCATGCTCTGGAGAATGTTCATTATATGGTGAGCTTTGCTTGACGGCTTCGTGACACTTGTTTACCCTTCACCTTCTGTTCAAGGTCCCGAAACAAGCAGGTCATCTATCTTCCCGTCGTTCTCGTACTTGCCGGAGCAGTTGGTCGTGCCATGATCATCGCGTATGACATCATATTCCCTCATCGGTTCGAAGACCCGGTCTTCATGGCCCAGGACAACGCCATCAGCGTGGCGGTCCTCGCTAATATCATTGCTGGAACGTGGTACTCTACAGGACCTACTTGTTATCGCTTATGGTCGATGGAACGGCAGAAGCGAGCAGCTTTCGGAGACGAACGAGGCGACTGGTCCGACTCGACAACTTTATACAGCAAAGTTATGCGCGTCCTTGTCCAGAGTGGAATGCTACATAGCTTGGCACTACTGGCTTTTATCGCGTGTATCCTGACGCAGAATGTGAGTACCACAAATAGCATTAATACATGCCTCCACTATAGATCCTGATCGTTCATCTCGCTTGCCCTGAAGACCGCGGGGACGGATATAATCGACTGGCTGAATGTTAGAATAACTGGAATTGCGGCCACCCTCATTATCCTGGTAAGCGGCTCTTGGTCGTAGCTGCGGGCGAGCATCGTGAATTGACCATCTTGAACTGACCACATCCCCATCGATAGCAACTGAAAGCCAGAACCTCGGAAGTTGACCCAAGTAATACCCGCCAGTCCGCGAATGACTACAGCGTTCCGGTGTTCGTCCATCCCACCAGGACCGTTGACACCGATGCGAGTTCAGCTGATGCCGACTTCACCAACGTCAATCACGCCTATTTGACTTCATCTGACTCCAAGTCACAAAGCCCCGGGACTTCAACCTCGAAAGAAGATAGTCACGTATGAAGGTTAACATTTCGCCCCTTTCGTTTGGATGTCTCGTCGGTCTCTGTTTTCACGGTCGTCATACCCATTGTGCCTCCTGGACCTTACTGTCTTTTACTTTCTTAATGTTCTTTGCTCCACTGTCACACCATCACCCTCGCTATCGTCTTTAGTTCATAATTAGGCAGGCATACACTGGAACTCATCGCAACAAAGAGAGACCTCAGCTGATTGATCGTACTCGCAAACAGGCCCGACATGGAGGGCGTAGCAAGGGATATGCCCATGTCATTGATATAGGCCATAGCCCTAGAGAGACCACAGCAATTCTGGCTGGTAGAATAAATCGAAAGGCCACGATAGTGAATCCGTTAGAAACCACCGGTGCCGCGCTGCGTAGATCGTTACATCCAATCCATGGATTGATTATCTATATAGTTACACTTGGCGAGATACAAGAAGAAAAAAGTGCTTGAGGAGCCAGCAATTGTGGCAATGATCTTGAAAAGCAGAAGGGTGGTGTTCGTCGGTGCAACTCGAGTCTTTAGTGATACCCGAGGGAAAATCCTTCCGCTTTTCGGCCGTTTCAGCCATCTTCCGCGTGAGCGGTCGACCCGCGGAGGTGCCTTCTCTGGGTGCTCGACCTCCTTGTTATGCGAGTCATCCGGCAGGATCGAGTTGCCCCCATTTCCAACCAGCTTCTGGCTTTCGATGATCGCCTTGAGCATGGCAATCTGATAATGCGCATGGGCGAGTGCTTTTTGGAGCGTCTTGACTTCATTCATGGGTTGGTTTGGATTCGAAACAATTGTAGTCATCGAAGGCGACGATCCAGAAGAGGAAGAATCTGATGCATCGTCGTCGTTGTCATCGTTATCATCGTCGTCATCGTCGAAGGGGATAGCGGGAAGAAGAAATGCCGGCGTTCCTTCAAGCTTCCTGCGCGAGGAGGTGGCGCCAGCGAATGGGTCTTCATCGCCGCCAATATTTGTTGGAGTGATAGGAGTGGCCGCACGACTTCCGGAGCGCTGTTTGAGGTAGCGCTCCCGCTTGGCCGTGTCCCACTTGAAGTTGTCAAACGATACCTGCAGATCACCTCTTTCCCTGCTCAGCATCGTCAATTCCTTGCGCATCCGGGCGACTTCCATCTCATGTTTTGTTTTGAGGTCCTTCAGGGCGGCAGACACCTCCTCGCTCTCGCTCTTGTGGGTATCGACCAGTTCACGAGTTGCCTCCAGCTGCTTCGTCGCCTGCTTCAATTCAGACTCTGTGCGTTCCGCGACATTTTGAGAATTCTGGAGTTGTGTGCGTACGTCCTGGATCTGGACCTCGAGGTTCCAATTCTCCTCTTTGAACTTCTCAGCTGAGGAGTCTTGCTGACGGAGACGTGTCCGTAATCTCTCATTCTCCTTGTCGATGTCGTCCCTTTCGGTCTTGATCTTCTGTATTATCTTGTCGCGGTCGTTCAGGATGTCCTGTAGTCTTCGGACCTCGGTGAGGAGGGAGGTGCCGATGTCATGTGCAAATTCTGTAAACCCCAGTCTAGATTAAAATGATGGTGATACGGAAAACTTGACGATATTACTTACTGACGGTATTCTCTCTAGGAGCTGCATTCATTGCTCTGCGCATAGATTGGGCGGCGGATATGCCAGATGCAACCGTCGAATCCAATGGTTCTGGAGTGGGTGGCAGGTCCAGCCTGATGGGCGACGGCGAGGGTGTCCATGTCGATTTCCCGCTATCCAAAGATCCAGAATGTGGCTGATGAAAATACGATAGCGCCACCGAGTTAGTTCATCGAGGAGAAAAAGGTCGAGTGCAGAACAGAAGTAAGGATTTGCGCACCTTTTGCCCATTGAAACCGACTAGAGTCGCTTGGTTTTCGTTTTCCCAGCTCCGAATAATGTCCTGCAACTCCTGTAACTTCTCTGCCATGGTAGGGTGATTTCTTGCAGGCTCAGTTGTCCCACTGCGACGCCCATACTCTGACAGGGCATTGATCCGCTGCTCGAGCTCCAGCCGTTGCTGCAGGATGCGTTGGCCTAAGTTTCCAGCAAGTCGGAGCTCATTCTCTTTTTCGTCCAATAGTTTTGCGAGCTGAGCGTCCATGAAGTATAAAGTGTCTGGATTCGAAGAAGGACTGGCTTCCTCGCTATTCAGGTCCAATGAAACGTGGCCGGCCGTGGCCATGATGAAAAGACGAGGTCACCGCGTGCAAAGAGAGAGGTGAGGAGGGGGAATCGGATAAAAACTAACTACTAGCGCATTGTGGATGGTGGTCAGGGGGGCACGATGCAGTCGCAGCCAGACCCCTGACGCGAGTGCCACGCCACGGAGAGTGTAGATAAGGAGGCCAATAACATCAGCAGCAGAACTGATAATTATGCCAATCAAGCGTTCTCCAACGTTCATCCATCAGACGGCGCGATAGCGAGATTATCGCTCTGCGTGGGTGAAGCAACTTTCTGTCCACAATTCGCAACGATCTCGGCCTGCTCGATTTCAGACTTCTCGACCTCTGGAGAGTCCTGATCAAGGGTTTCAGTGATATCCGTGGTGCCGGCAGCGCGGAATACTGGTATGCTGTAAGCCGAGGACGTTCGTCGCTGCTGAACATGGTTGTCAAGACGTTTTTCGGTGGCCCAGGGTCGGTGCAGGTGCAATTGCTATGGAACGACAGGAAATTATGGATTCTGCTTGTCTGGCTATTCGTGCTCGTCATGAAAGACACTCACCAGCATAACCAAAGCGGTTCCAATCCCAATGATCCGGATATTCGAGTAGGCTATGATAATTAACCCTGATTTCTAGATTGCAGATATGCGTCAGTGGACGACAACGATATAATAAACGATTTAGGGGACCAGATGCCTCACGCTGTCGGTCAAGAAACAGATAATGAACGCCACTTGCGTGATGCTGTACAATAGACCACTTTGAATCATGGCACCACCCACTTTGCGATACACGCCATTGGATGGTTCCGGATCGAGCTCGTTGATTTGATTGGTCGCGCGCTTCTGCCGGCTCACAGACCAGAGCCGATAGCAGATGAGGCCCGTAGAGTACCACGTCATGCCAATGGTCAAGATGGAAAGAGTCGCAGAGACCGCGGTGTACTGAGGGTTGAAGTCATGCCCTATAGCATCAAGAATAACGAGCGCGAAGCAAGCGGTGAGGGCGATGGGGAAGGCGAAGCAAGGCAGGTATAAGACACGCTTGTTTTGGGACCTTGAAGACAGAAAAATAGATCATTAACGATCAATAACCCATGCCAAACCGACCTTGAGGCTAACCAGACCATATACGTTCGGTAACACATTAGCAGTTCTGCGCAGAACGCCTAAAGGTAACGTCAGAAACGCTTTTCTTTAGGAGCGAGTGAAATATGAATTGCTCACGGACGTAGTGAGAGAGAAGCTGTTAGGGTAGAGATTAAATGAGCAAAGGCGCTTATTTCAAACTTGAGAGACATGGCAGGACAGTTATGACATCATTCAAATCAGGGCACCCCAACGATAGCCTGCCAGTCAGGTATGTGTGCCAAATAAACTTACTCATCAGCAGCGTACAGACCATTGTCTATCTGCTTGTTGTTGAACAAAACATAATACGCGTCTGACCCTCCCGGATATTGTACGAAGCCTCGATATAGGGTGAAGGAGGCAACGCCTGTACAAAGTATTAGCGGAACCTGCTCAACTACAGCGATGCAGGTTGTCCTCACAGGCGCTTCCCAAGTTCATTATGAAGATCCAACATATCAGTATGACAGAAGGAGAGCGCATAGATACGTTCCTCCGATGCAGCACCCATATCGTGACGAGGAAGAGGCAGATGTAGAAACCTAGGAAAAGAGATCGACTTCTTCCTTAGGGCCGTTCGTCGTATTCATGGCGGCAAACGTTCTTACCTTCCAATATCAGAGACACTAATATTGCCACCAAGTTCGGCCAGCTGCCTCCCAAACCTATCATTGGTGTCATCGACATATTGGTAGAGAGGTGATTGTTGTGATCCAGAAAATGCTTCGTCTAGGATGAGGCTTATCGACTGGTCGCGCGAAACCAGTCAGAAAAAGGGTTTCATGCTGTTCAGCTTCTCGAGGAGAAGTACGCGCAGTTCAGGATTGAGGAGGGACTCAGCCAGTCTTGGACAGGGACGCCGCGACTCGGAATGATGAGTTATAGTCGCCACTGCTGTCTGTTGGTAATCCTGTATTCAATGGTTGACATCGCCGACCTGATGGTAACCCTTGTCCAGAAATTTCACCACATGCCTAGGATAGGACCCTCATCTCTATTAAACCAGCGGAAGTATGTGTAACGAGAGTCGGAAATTATGTCGCATCGAACTTGAGTGACCAGTGGGATGTCACTCTTCAACTAACGTTAAAGTAAAGAACGGACTGGAATCGCCCCATGCTACCTGAAGTCGACCTGCCCTTAGGAGCCGTGATTCAGGGAGCCACGGAACTTGGTGGGACAATTCATGCCCTGCACCGAGCTGGTACTCGATCAAGCCGGGATTATGTCGGAAGACTCGGCTCCCGCCGAGATATTTTAGCTGCCGATCCTCTGCACGTGAAGGAGGCCCCTTTGACCCATCGAGCGTTGCGGTTGGCATGGTATCTGCTACATAATGTCCTCGCGAGTTCGTATCCATGGGTGTCAACCCTATGCCAGAGCCCTCACTAAAAGTGTACCCGCTCGATGCGCGAGTGATAAAGTCCACACATCCGCCATATGCGGATTGTGGAATATGAACTTGATATCGCGAAACATTTCCCCCGAAAGCTCGCAAAATGATAGAAAAATGGTGTGCAGGCTGCGGGTGATAACATCCGGTGGCCGGTGGGAGAACAAGATCCATGGGTAGGGATGCATAGATTTTGTCGCGCAAGGAGAAGAAAACATCTCGGAGAAAAAGAAACTAAAGAATCAGGTGCCGCACAGAGAGTCGGACCAGGTTCCCTGAAGGATGGTGTTCCTGTCCTTTCGTCTCCTTCTGGATCGTCCGATGAGAAATAGCAATGCGTTTACAAGGGACCACAGGCGTGAATAGATGACGTTGAGAATGCACGTCGACCAACAAAGTCTCGAATAAGGTGATGGGATTAATCAATGCCTGCCGTACCACATATCAAACCCATCTTTCGCGAGATCGGAATGGGTTTAGAAATTTATGTGGCCTGATCGGTTGAGTTGGCGAGTTCTGGGAAATCAAGGGGCGGTGCCACTGAAAGTAGCGAATCCCGGCACTCTGGTGGGATATCTGGATGGTACCTTGGGTTCTTTCAATCTGTGATTTAGGTGTGGTGAGCGAGCAGAGTGCACCTCGGGGTTAACGGCAATCAACAGGTCGTATTTCGTTTTGCTTTCAAAGATACCAAGGACCTTTTCCCAAAGACCTTCTGCGATCATTCGCGATCAAGGCGTGAAGCTATAAGGGAGTAGATCACCTACATGGCTTCCTCGGTCTCGCTTCGCAAGCGTTGTCTCCAAAACGAGTCTACAGGCTACAGCCCTCCTCCATCTAGTAACAGTGTTGGTGATAAGAGTGGTTTAATGGCGCGCAGATGACGGCAAGATGGTTGGGGCCACTTCCTTCTAAATTTGCCATTTTGGCTCACATCGTATGCCGCGCCAGTGTCATGACAGTATGCGCAACCTCAACGTTTGTGTTTGTGTGATATTCCACTATCACATGTCCGCTCCTGCACAGATTATGAAATGAGCGATGCATCCGATACAATGTGGCGTGTGTACAATCTGCGGTAACGTTGAGCATAATCGTTCTACCTTCCTTTTCTCAGTCAGCTCGGCCAATGAAGATCCAGCCAAGACATCTTGACACAGGTTCAAAATAAAATAGATCCCTAGTGAAGACTCTTGGCGTCACTATAGACCAATGCTATCAACGACTTGGCGATAGGTTCACGCCCATCGGAACCGCTGCGGCCAGGAACACAGTGCTCTTTTCTTGATCGTCCCACGACTTATTGGCGTCCTCATTCGACCCTGTCTCCGTGCCTGGCGATCTCTGCATCTCATCCACAGCCACGCCGCGGAGATTGGTTTTTTCTTTCTGCTTTGAGAATAGCATTGAGAATCCGCATGGCTTATAATGCTCGATGGGTCATTTTTAGGGGGAGCAAGGGAACCCCCCCTCCCAACCGTGCTGTCTCGCCTTCACTGACGCGTCGAATATAGATGGGCGCAACTATCAAGACTATCTTTACGCTACTCTTCGCATTTGTTTGGAGTATTAGCGCCCAACAGGTCGATGGTGTAACCGTTTTGGCCAACTCGACGCAACTGGTCGTGTCGCAAGATGGAGTCCCTCTCACGTAAGCCACTCATTATCGGCCATACGATGTATTTGTCCATCGATTGATCACCTGTGTTATCCCTCCAGCCAGGGCTATCTATATAGTCAACCTTATGCCGGATACTACCCTCAGAGTTGTGGAGGTGTGCTGAAGCTGAATAGTACGGTCGACACAGCAGCCACTCTGATCTTCGTCGGTAAAAAGGCCCCTCTGAACATACCTTCTATGCATTCATAACTCACTCATCTCTCTCTCTCTCGCCGCTCGAAGGTACCGCGATCGAAATTGTGTATGTCTTATTCCCTACCGGTGGCAATGGGATGGTGTACTTGGATGGGCAATACCAAGGGGACATCGATTCATACTCAGTGGATGCTTCGTGCACTACATCGATATCGAGTCTCACCAACCTCACCCCCAAATCCCATAACCTCACGATCATCAACAAGGACGTTCTGACCGGAACCGCGATATACAGCCTCGTGTAAGTCAATCCTCTGGCGCTTCATTCCTCTCGGTCTAACTCTCTTCTTACGATTACGATTCTAGCTATACTCCCGCCACACCGTCTACTGTCAAGTCAAAGACTTCCAAAGGTCCCATCATAGGAGGCGTCATCGCCGGAATCCTCATATTCGCTCTCCTCATATTCGTTCTCTGGCGACGACGTTCTCGCCAGTCCAACCCTCCCAACCCTGCGCCGACGGGCTTCAATCCACCGTTCCCCGCGCCAGCAGGCTTCAACCCCCCTGTACCCCCACCAGCCGGCTTCAACCCTGCCGCACCACCAGTGACCTACGGCCAAGAACCAAAGAAAGAGGACTACGCACCTCACAACCCTCCCTCACTCGGATACGCCGGATACACTCCCTCATTCCCCAATCCAACACCCGCTTCACCCACACCCTTCGACGCCAATAGTATCAATAACAATGCGTCAAACGACCAACGCAGATACTCCATCGGTTCGTCATCCTCACCCGTCTCTCACGTTTTCCCACCGAACCACCACCCTGCTCCCCCACGTGGTGCGCTTCCGGCAATTCCTCCCCCCATTCCTCAATATTTGGATCAAATTCAGCCACAACAACAACAGCAACAATATCGGCCTGAATCCGTTGCTAGTCGTCCGATGTCGAACCCCTCGCATGTGGATTTGGTCCAGCAGTTGGTTCATACTGGAGTACCGGCGGCGGAGGTGGTGAGGATGATGGGAGAGGTCGCTGCTGCTGGCGGTTCCTCAAGTGGTGGAGGCCGTGGTAGTGCTGCTCATGTTGTGGATGAGCAGCCACCCCCACAGTATGGTGATGAGAAGGGAGGTTTGAGGAGTGCCGTGTCGAATTGATTATGGGTAAGCCATGGGCTTATTTATCCATCTCACATATTCTTGGCGTTCGAGATCGGTGGTATCACGATCGATATTCATTTCATGACCGAATAAGAAAATGAGCTTATGCATGTCCATCTTCTCATCTACACATCCTTTCGGGTGTTGACTATGCTTTGCTTGGCAAGGAACGATCGTCTGCTTGGGCTCTGATGATGTTGTCATCGCACGGACTTCCGATTCGATTGTCGACGTCGGACTGCTCAATTGAAAGAGAGAAAAAAACAAAAACAAAAAACAAAACTGCATGCGTATCTCTGGAGCTGCTTTGAAAAATAATAATATAGGGGCAAATCCGCTCAATCCGCTCGGGGATGGATAATGTCGTCGGGTCTAAGTAACTGGTCTGTAAGTAGGGACGAAGGGACTTTGGATTAACTCATTGTATATATGTAGATTTCCCATGTGAGGCCGGGGCCTTGTATAAATCGATATCAGATACCGGAATCACTTGGCAACAATAAGGCTTTCGAGTATCTACAGGCTAAAAATGAGTTAGCATTGGTTTTATTGCCATGACACTCGCCCACCTTCTGTGGCGATCTAAGACATTTCTGCAAACCAGTCCCATTAGCTCTTAAGGTATACCTGGGCTCGCTCTTCTTGCGATTTAGTGGATATGGGGACTCATGATATGATCGTTCTTTGACCATCTCCTTGCTACATGCTTCATTTTTATCAAACTGAGTCTATTCAGCGTACAAAAATCCAGGTTTATCTCAGGGGTGAAATGATACGGTCGCTGAGGATATCATGTACGGCATCATCCTGATGCTAATTTGACGGATGGGCCCGAGCGGATGCCAGGGTTTTCTGTCTTATATGAAGGCCGATAATCTGAACCCGATCCGATCCGATCCGATCCGATCCGCCAGGAACCCGTTCACAGGAGAATTCGCTTGATCAGTCCGGCTAAAATATTGGTCATAACCAATACCGTTAACAGGTAGCCATATAGCCAACAATCGTATGTTTGGTTTCAAAGACACCAAGGACCTTGTTCCGACAACCTTCTACGATCACTCGCGGCCAAGGCGTGAAGGTACGGGAGCAGGCCATCTGGGACACGGCTCCGGAGTACTTCCTGGGTCTCGCCTCGCAAACGGCGTTGTCTACTTTCCATGATCCAAAACTCCAAGCCACAGCCCCACATCCAGCAGCAGAGCCGGTCTTTCGGAGTAGTTTAACACCAAATAGGTGGCCCAGTAAGTCGGGGCCACTTCCCCTCATTTTGGCCGGGAGTTGACTCACATTGTAAGCCGCGCCAGCGCCACGACAATTTGCATCACCTCAATGACCCCCATATCGGATGTGGTCGGCATAGCCTACAGGTTCCACACGCCGGACAAATCTTGTGTGTGATGTGTGACGGCGGACAGTCACTCACATGTCCATTCCAGCATCAATGCTAACCACTTGAAATGAGCGATGCATCTAATATATAGTGTAGCGTGTGCACAATCTGCGTGTGCCTTAATCGTTGACTATTTTCCTCGGCTAGCTCAGCCAATGAAGATCCAGTAAAGCATCTTCGCATAGGTTTATTTTTAGAAACCGAATCTTGAGCGATCACTCGTGGCGTCACTTTAGGCTATCGTAGGACGGTAAGTTCATGTCTTTCGGAGCCGCTGCTATCTGGAACCTGTCCCTGTGCCTAGCGATCCATGGACCTCATTTGGCAACCACTCCTCTGAGATTGGCCTCTTCCTGCTGCTTTGAGAATAGCATTGGCTCTGCGTGTCTTATAATGCTATGCGATGGATAGTTATGAGGGGAATTCAGTAACAGGATTCTTCCATCATCATCCTTTCTTGCCTTCACTGACCTGTCGAATATGGGCGGAACTATCCAAATTATCATTGCGCTGCTCTTCGCATTTGCTTGCAGCATTAACGCCCAACAGGACGGCGTTGTAACCGTTTTGGCCAACTCAACGCAGCTGGTCGTGTCTCAAGATGGAACTCCCCTCAAGTTAGCCACTCAATATCTGCCATACGAGGGATTATCAGTCAACTGATCATCTGTGCTACCCTTCCAGCCAGACCTATCTATATAGTCAACCTTATGCCGGATACTACCCCGAGAGTTGCGGAGGTGTACTAAAGCTGAACAGTACGGTCGATACAGCTGCCACTCTGATCTTCGTCGGTGAAGAGACCTCTCTTTTCATATGACATACCTTCAATGCGTTCATAATTCACTCATCTCTCTCTCTCTCGCCGCTCAAAGGTACTGCGATCGAAATCGTGTACGTCTTATTCCCTGCCGGTGGTAATGGGATGGTATACTTGGATGGGCAATACCAAGGGGACATCGATTCATACTCGGTGGACGCTTCGTGCACTACATCGATATCGACTCTCACCAACCTCACTCCCCAATCTCACAACATCACGATAATCAACAAGGACGTTCAGAAGGCAACCGTTCTATACAGTCTTAAGTAAGTTATCCTCTCCCGCTTCATGGGTATCATCCCTCCCTAGTCTAATTCTTGTCTTACGATTCCAGTTATACTCCCTAAACGCTGTCGGCCTCCACTCTTGCGTTTTTACCCCCGTCCCTGGCACGTGCAACCAACGAAGATTCTACGTAGATAGATAGCCGACATGTAGTCAGGCCCCCCACTCCTAATGAGATTACCAGCCATGCTGATACACACATTCAGACCTATGTTACCGGCGGGCTCGATATCTAAAGGCAAGATTTTCTTGAGGTCACCAGTGATAAGATAATAAGTCGGCGACTGACCAGAAAGGTAAGATGGACTACTGGTTGCGCGCTTGAGCTCAAAGTGTCTCCATCCTTTATTCCTCGGCAAATTGTAACCAGTTCAATTATTATAATATCCATATCCTTGTACTTCTACTCTACACGTCTTCCCAGCCATTTCATCTAACTTGTAAAATCGAGTGTTTTGGTGCTGCAGGTGGTGCTTCGCATGCCGATATGTAGCGATTTGGAACCTTGTACTTCTGCCCTGTACTCGATCCCAGTCATTTATTCTCACTGATGAAAACCGAGTGTCTTCATTTCATCTGGGTGATATGACAGTAGGCTCTACGGGCCTTACCAGCCATATTAAGAGCGTGACCGAAACCTTTTCCACACTTGACTAACATGCTTGACCGGAATCGATCCCTATTTGTCCGGATTTGACACAACCGACCCGTCTAACAAGACGTATGTTTGCTTTCAAAGACACCAAGCACCTTATTCCAACAACTCCTTGCGATCATTCACGGTAAAGGCGTGAAGGTAAGGGAGCAGACCATCTGGGACATGGCTCCGGAGTATTTCCTAGGTCTCGCCTCGTAAACGACGTTGTCTGCTTTCCATGATCCCAAACTCCAAGCCACAGCCCCCCATCCAGCAACAGAGCCGGTCTGTCGGAGTTGTTTAATGGCACCTAAACCGAATAGATGGCCTGGTGAGACGGTCGGGGCTGGGCGCGTCATGGGAATATATGTATGACCCTATCGGATGTGATCGGCACGGCCTGCAGGTTCCACGTGCCATGTAGGTCTTGGGTGTGATGTGCGACATGTCCACTCTGGCATCAATGCTAACCACTTGCACAGATGATGAGATGAGCGATGCATTTGATATAGTGTGGCGTGGGTACAATCTGCGTGTGCTTAATCTTTCTATCTTTTTCTCAGCTAACTCAGCCAATGAAAATCCAGGGATGCATCTTGGCACATGTTTATTTTTAGTAACCGAACGTTGAGCAATCACTTAGGCTATCGTACGATGGCGATAGGTTTATGCCTTTCGGAGCCGCTGCTACCAGGAACCTGCCCCGGTGCCTAGCGATCCATGCACCTCATCTTCAACCACTCATAATTGTGCCCCCGAGATTGGTTTTTCTCTGCTGCTTTCAGAATAGCATTGGGTTTGCGTGACTTATAATGCTATGCGATGGATAGGTATTAGGGGGTTTCAGCAACGGAATTCTTCCATCATCCTTTCCCGCCTTCACTGACCTGTCGAATATGGGCGGAACTATCCAAACTATCATTGCGCTGCTCTTCGCATTTGCTTGCGGCATTAGCGCTCAACAGGACGATGTTGTAACCATTTTGGTGAACTCAACACAGCTAATCGTGTCGCAAAATGGAATCCCCCTCAGGTCAGCCGTTTATTATCTGCCATACGATGTATTGTCCCTCAACTGATCATCTGTGCTAACCTTCCAGCCAGAGCTATCTATATAGTCAACCTTATGCCGGATACTATCCTCAGAGTTGTGGAGGTGTGCTGAAGCTGAATAGTACGGTCGACACGGCAGCCACTCTGATCTTCGTTGGTAAAAAGACCCCTCTGAACATACCTTCTATGCGTTCATAACTCAATTATCTCTCTCTCTCTCGCCGCTCAAGGCACCGCGATCAAAATTGTGTACGTCTTATTTCCTACCGGTGGTAACGGGATGGTATACTTGGATGGGCAATATCAAGGGGACATCGATTCATACTCAGTGGACGCTTCGTGCACTACATCGATATCGAGTCTCTCAAACCTCGCTCCCAAATCCCACAATGTCACGATAGTTAACAAGGACGTTCAGACGGGAACCGCTATATACAGCCTCGCGTGGGTCATTCTCTGGTGCTTCGTGGGTATCATCCCTCCCAGTATAACCCCCTCTTACGAATTTAGCTATACCCCCTACACGCCGTCGGCCGCAAAGGTTTCCAAAGGCCCCATCATAGGAGGCGCCGTTGCCGGGATCCTCATCCTCGTTCTCCTCCTCATACTCGTTCTCAAGAGACGTCCT
The DNA here is from genome assembly GCA_019633535.1 of Tulasnella sp. JGI-2019a. Classification (NCBI taxonomy): domain Eukaryota; kingdom Fungi; phylum Basidiomycota; class Agaricomycetes; order Cantharellales; family Tulasnellaceae; species Tulasnella sp. JGI-2019a. Next base: position 69,372 of record WSUE01000191.1, read on the forward strand.
CGCCAGCGTCAATCCAATCGTTCTACGACCAGCTTCGACTCTCCTGTACCCACGTCAGCCGACTTCAACGTTGCACCGCCAGTCACCTACCGTCAAGAGCCAGAGGGGGAGGGCTACGCACCTCACAATCCGCCCTCATTCCCATATGCCGGATACGCCCCTACATTCCCCAATCCGACACCCGCTCCACCTTCACCTTTCGACTCCAGGGATATGGCGAACGACCAACGCAGGGTCTCAATCGGTTCTTCATCCTCGCCCATCTCTCACGCTTACCACTCGGGCCCCCCACCCGGCGCACCCCCGGTGGCCCTTCCCATTGTTCAATACTCGGACCAGATACAGCAACAGCAGCAACAACAACAGTATCAGCCTGAATCCCTCGTTAGTCGTCCGGCATCGAACGCCTCACCAGTGGATTTGGTTCAGCAGTTGGTTCATACTGAGGTGATTAGGGTGATGGGGGAGGTTGCTGCTGCTAGCTCGAGTGGTGGTGGTGGTGGTGTCGATGGGCCACCACCCCCGCGGTATGACGAGAAGTGAGGTTCGAGAAACGTTGTGTCGAATTGATATGGGTGAGCTACGGCTGTCTACTCTTTGAATATAATCGAGTAGTTTGATACTGACTCCTTTTGGGACCGTTTCTAAGGCAATCTTGGGACTGCTCTGACAGTGTTCCAGTCGCGCGAACTTCCGATTGTAGAGGTCGGACTGCTCAATTGAAAAAAAAAACATCCCCAAAGCTACATGCATGCCTCTGAGCTTCTTTTGAAATGTGGGGTAGTTGCGCTCAAACCAAACAGGACGGCTCGGATCTATTCAAGGACGGGCACATCATCAGCAGCCTTCCGGAAATTCCGCGAAGTGTTGATTGAGTTGGATGGAAAATTAGCAAAACATTGGCCGGACCTTAAACGTCTTTTCGCGAGACCAACATGAAGATCGGCTTTAGTAAGGTCGCTGTAATATGACTCGGAAAACATCTCAACTTCATCGGCGAGGTGATGAATTATTGCTGTTGGAAGTCGGCAGCCCGAGAATCCGAGGGTTGTGAAGAAATTCCCAGTTTCTTTAGTTTGTGAGCATTTTGTTCCTGCAGAATCATGATTATCCCCAGTAAAAGCGAGAATATGTATTCCCTGGGTACGGTCTGGTCAAGCGCAGCGATTCTTAGGAGCAACTGAACCCCCACCGGGGCACCCCCACTATGATAGATTTATTGCGTCCGGTGGGAGTGGTTAGCGCTGAAAGAGAATTGAAGAGTCAGGTATAGGATGGAGGACCCCACCTGGAGGCGGATCTTCCTCGTGAGTCCAAACTTCCACCAGGTGGAAACGGCGACCCGCGTATAATGGCAATCCACGAGAGACATCAGAAAACGAAGGCATAGGAAAAGGATTTGGAAATATATATATATTTATTTAATTTCTTTTGGGGGTAAAGTGTTGATCGATGTGGATGGGAAAGGTCATTAAAGTCTTAAAACGACCTTTGACAGGACCCTCATCGTCTTTCGCGAGAACCTACATGAAGATCGGCTTCGAAAAGGAGAAGCTTGGTCGGTGAGTTTTGAAGAAATTAGGGGAGCGGTGCTACTCTGGAAAGTTCACTGCCAGAGAATCCGAGCATTACCCTGCTGCTTTGAATCGAAAGGGCCTAAAGATATTTATCTGGCAGCATTTCGCAGTAAAGGGGAGAAGATATATTCCCCGAGGGGGTGGGGGGTCTTTGTGACGGTACGCCTGCGCTCGCCTTGCCTTGGCATGTGATACACAATTATAGACTGATGCATGCTGCTATACAGAGATATTTGCATAAATAACTTCGTGATTACGAGGGTGTGGTGGAGACGCAACCGTTTAGAGAGAGCGGTAGAACCGGATTTGAGGAGATTCTATTTTATCCGTCCGCTACAGTTGTGTCAAGGTACCGCCCGTCTTAGAAGCGGGGATTCCTACTAGTACACAGAAGGTGAGAAGTGTGAGTAATAAGAGTCGTCTTTTTGATCAGTTCTTGTGGCTTGAAGCGAGCCGAGATTGACAGTATTCGCCATGAAGGGCAATCGGGTGCAGATGTTGCATCTGTCTAAGATATCAAATTACAAACCCCAGTCGATCTTATCTGGGAGCAAATCCGGTCGGTCACGGCGGTTTAGTGACATCTGACCTGAGTGTGTGACCTGGTAAACAGGCTGAGGCTACCTCCCCCCAGTGCCTTCTCGACTAGGTATAAACTCTAGACGCTGTGCCAGCGGTGATTGCAATGTGCACAAACTCAATGGTCCCCGTGACTATTGTGGTCAATCTAGTCTAGTAGATATGTATCAAAGACATTGATTTTTCTTCCGATAAACGGGCGGCGCTCCCATTGTTCTAAGATAACAATGTCCGAAGGAAAGAACGCGAAATCCGCCCTTCATCCATGCTAACACATGGACCACCAGATTGTGAAGAAGCGATATATTGTGGCGTGGGTGCGATTTGCGTCCAAGCCTTTAAATATCTCGGTGCCAAGATTGTGGGGTGGCTTGGCATTACGTAAAGGTTGGTCATTGCGATTTCTCTGCCAAATGTAAGCAAATCGCACTAGATATACACATATAACTTGTCGATCTTTTCAAAATTTGGTATGTATCTTATACAAGTCGTAAGGGAGGATTATCTGCAGGGGATTGTCCTAATTTCCCCATTACTGATGTCTGGGTTGCAGGTATGTCCTGGGGTTCTTTGTACATGGGTAATGCATTTTCCCCTGATAACTAGGGCCAGGCTCTCTTGATGTATGAGAGTATGCAGGTGTTGACCTAGCATGGAAATGAATGCCAAGGTCCACTGAGCAGAGGTTCAGGACCACCACCTAAAGACAATCAGTTCATATCTGACCAAACCTACAAATCTGCCCAAAAGGGGGGGGGGGGGGAAAGGGCCCCCTGTCATCATTTGAGATATCCATCCTGTTGGTTCTATCTGATTGTTTCCAAATGTCAGTGAGAGCTCAGACATTGCTTGATTAGTTCACCTGGTGAGGTATTAGTGACAGATAGTTTTGTACCCATGGGAAACTTCTCCCTTAAGGAACCTGGTGCTCTCTTCTTGGCTCACTTAACTTTAACCACCATACCTGGCAATCCATGCACCTCTGCACCTGGATATTGGGTATACCATTGAGTGCCCAAATGGCTCATAGATAATATGTGATGGACAGTTAGCCTGAGACACAGGGATTCCATCCCCCCCCCCCCCACACACACACAGGCATCCTTTATCTCACCTCTGACATGTCATCCAACATGCATGGAACTATCAAAAGTGTCCTTACTCTACTCTCACTATTTACTCAGAGCAATAATGCTCAATCCAATGTTGTAACTGTTCCAGCAAGCTCAACACAGCTGATTGTGTCTGTAAAGAGTTAGCTCCTTGCTAGCTTCTGATATGCATGACTGTGCTGAGGGTGCCAACCAGGGGTACTCACTGGTGACTGTGACTCATTCATTGAGAGGTAAGAGAGGAGAGTGGATTGAATAGCACTAGATTACAAACAGGTGTTTGTGATGGGGAATCCTACAGCATTCCCCTCACTCTTTAAATACTAAATTCCAAGGAA
>WSUE01000192.1:350-67846 GCA_019633535.1 Tulasnella sp. JGI-2019a
TGTCACGAGTAGGCAGGGGACCACGGGACTACGCCCTCAGTGTTCTAGGTAGAGAGGTGCAGACAGCGCACAGAATGAGTTGGCAAAGAGTATAAGAGTTGTACAGGACAGGATATGGAAGTAGAGGAATACAAGACGTTGCGTGAGGAATAAGTCCTCCCGCTTCCATAGTATTTATACAGGAAAGGCACGAGGCAAGAGTCCAGGCTTTTGTACATGAGGCAGTCATCTGACAGGTCAGCAGTCCTTACATGAGGTTGAAGCGCAGTCAGAGTCCATGAGGCAGAGGCCTCGAATCCGAAAACGAGGCGATCCTTCCATCAACCGGCTTTCACCGGTTCCCACAGTTGGTTCCTGGACTTGTTGTTGTCAAGTCGTGACAGTTGCCCCCTCTAAGGCCTTCGAGACCGAGAATGTAATGAAGGGCGAGGAGGCCGACTGGGATGAGGGGCTCCTGGATGTTGTCGGTGGAAAGTGTCGATGAGCTCTTGGGCGTTGACGGTATCCTCTAAGTAGTTCCAAGAGTTCTCCGAAGTGTCGTACCCTGACCATTTGACAAGGTATTGGAAACGGGATCGGTGCCACCACGAGTCGATGATGGCTTCCACAACGTATTCCTCCTCTCCTTCATTGGTCACGATGGGGGGTGGCCGTTCTTGCTGCCGTCCCCGGATGGGATCGTCCTTGGTAGGGGCGAGTCGGGATACGTGGAAGACGGGGTGGATCTTCATCGTGGCGGGGAGCTGCAGCTGATAGGCAAGTTTCCCGACCTTCTTGATGACTCGGAAGGGTCCCAGTTGGCGATGTTCAAGCTTTTGCGCCGGTCGGTTCGTGACGATCGCAGGGATATGAGTGATGGGATCGTTGCGACTTAACCAGACTCGGTCTCCTTCCTGGAACTCGACCTCTTTTCGTGCGTTCTCATCGTAAAACCTCTTGTGTCTCTCGTTGGCCATCTCCAACGCCGCTTTCACTTCTTCTCCTACTTCCCGGATCTTCCTGGCCATCTCTTCCGCGCTGGGAACAGTGATGTTGTTGAGCGCCTTGGGGGATATGTTTGGATGGCTGGCGTTGTCAACATAAAAGGGGCTGAGCCCGGTGGACGAGTGTGGCGCATTGTTATACTGGAATTCCGCAATGGGTAGCCATTCGTCCCAGTCTGTCTGTCGGTGCGACACGTAGATCCGAAGGTATTGTTCCAATAGGGAGTTAACCCGCTCAGTCTGCCCATCGGTCTGGGGGTGATAAGCCGTGGAGAAGTTGGGTTTGATCCCAATCGCTGTGTAGAGTTGACGCATGAAGGCCGAGTTGAAGGTGGGCCCTCTGTCGGATACTGTTCTCAATGGTGTCCCATGGTGCTTCCAGACGTTTTCTAGGAATAGCTGGGCTGTCTGCTTGGCCGAGATGTTTTCGGTGGTCGCTATGAAGTGTGCGCGCTTGGTGAACCGGTCGACTACTACGAGGACGGTGTCGTGTCCCTTAGCGGTGGTTGGTAGTTTGACGATGAAGTCGTAAGATACATCCGTCCACCGTCCTTCTGGTGCTTCCAGTGGTTGCAGTGGGCTGATAGCTGGTCGATTGACCGCCTTTGTCCTAGCGCACATATCGCAGCTGTCGACGTAGGTGTGCACGTATTTCGTCATCGATGGCCACCAATAGTCCCTTGTCATCATCTCCAGCGTTCTGGCCCTCCCTGGATGTCCTGCTGTGATAGCATCATGCCTCGACTCCACTATGTCCCTTCTCAATTCTTCGTCATCTGGCACGTAAGCCATTCCTCGGTACATCAGGATTCCTTCTCTCATCTCGAACCCTTCGAACTTCCCTCTGATCATTGCCGGGGCGTCCTGATGGTTGTGTCGGAAGAAGGCCAGGATCGCAGCCATCGTCTTGTCTTTGGGTAGTGCTTGGCGAATGCGAGCGACGAAGTCGATGTCGGAGAATTGAGTGGCGGCGACGTGGAGGAAGTGGGATGAGTCGAGAATGGGTTTGAAAGCCTCTACTCCCCCCTGTGGCTGATGATCCGGCCTTCGACTTAGTGGGTCGGGTCGTGCCTTGACCCCCGGCCTGTAGACGATTTTGAAGTCGAATCCTGCCAGGAAAAGGCTCCACCTTGCTTGTCTCCTCGATGGTTCCTTCGTGGTGAGGAACGTCTCCAGGTTCGCATGATCCGTGATCACGATGGTGGTTCCTTTCGCACCTTCCAGGTACTGTCTCCATTCCCTGAACGCTTCGTAGATGGCTAGCAACTCGAGGTCGTAGACATCGTAATTCCTCTCTGCTGGTGATAAGGATTTCGATGAGTATGCGATGGGGTGAAGCTGACCATCAGGGCCCTTTTGTGATAGGATCGCTCCTCTGGCAAATACTGACGAGTCTGCTTCGACGACGTATGGTTGGGAGAAGTCTGGGAATGCGAGGATCGGTGCTGTCGTGAACACGTTCTTGAAGAGTTGGAACGACTCTTCCTGTCTCTTTTCCCATTTGAAGGCCGTTTCCTTCTTCAGCAGATCCATGATGGGCCGCGCGATCCGGGAGTATCCTCGGATGAACCTTCTATAGAAGTTGGCGAAGCCTAGGAACACCTGGATGTCGTGTACATTCCTCGGCGTGGGCCATTCTTTGATGGCCGCGATCTTTGCTTCATCCATTCGCATTGTCTTCCTGTTGATGATGAACCCGAGGTATTCAACCTCTTCGAGCATGAATTCGCACTTCGAGTGATTCGCCCAGATGTTGTTGCCACGTAGTCGTTGAAGGACCTTCTTCAGGATCCTATCGTGATCCTGTTTGTTCTTGGCGAAGATCAGGATGTCGTCGAGGTAGATGACCACTTCGTGGTCCAACATATCGCTGAAGATGTCGTTCATGAATAATTGGAAGTTCGCAGGGGCGTTCGTTAGACCGAACGGCATCACCGTGTACTCGTAGTGGCCGTATCGCGTCCTGAAGGCCGTCTTCCATTCATCGCCGTCGGCTATTCTGACGTTGCTGTATCCTGCCCTTATGTCGATCTTGCTGAAGATCTTAGCGCCCTGTACCCTATCCATGATTTCGTTGGGCAACGGAAGAGGGTACCGGTTTTTGACCGTCATGGCGTTGAGGTCGCGGTAGTCGACACAGAGTCGTAAACTTCCGTCCTTCTTCTTGACGTACATAATCGGCACTCCTGCTGGTGACTTGGAGGGTTGGATATGCCCTTTCGCTAGGTTCTCGTCCAGGTAGACTCGGAGTGCGTCGAGCTCTACTGGGGACATGGCGTAGATCTTCTTGAATGGTGGCAACGCGCCAGGGATCAGGTTGATCTTGAGATCGTAGGGTCGTCGAGGGGGAAGCACCTGTGATTCTTCCTTGCTGAAGATGTCCAGGAATTCGTGGAACTCAGCGGGAACTACCTCCTCCGGTCCTTTCTTAGGTTTCCCAGCTTGCTCAGCCTCGGCTATGCGCGCTGAATGCGACTGCCCTGCCGCGACCGTGAGTTCTCCGTCTTTCTTATACCATAGGAGTCCGGAGTCGACTGCGTGTTTCTGCACCAGCTTGAAAGCTGGTCCTGATGAGAACGCGATTTGGGTGGAGCTAGGAGCGGGCGTTTGTTCCCCCTCCTCTTCTTCGATGGTGACTTTAGGTGGTCGTGCGACCTTGGGTTCTCGGGAATCCACTCCGTACGCATCTGCTGGCGTAGGGAGGCAAGAGCTTGAGCAGTACTTGGATGAGAATATCATGCGATCGGCTCCATCCAGCGACCACTCGATGTGCGGCGCGTGTTGCCTGATCCATGTAAGACCTATGATGACGTCGTAGCGGCCGATGTCGGCCACGAAGAACTTCTGGCGATTGCTGTGGCTGTCGATTTTCATAATGCCCTTGATCTTCTGAGAGATCCCTCCATCTTGGATGGGGGAACCGTTGATGGTGTACGCATTCCTTGGTTCTATGGTTTCTGGGACTAGGTTGTGTTTGTCGACGAGGTGTTGGTGAATAAAAACTGCCGATGCTCCAGCATCGTACAGCGCTAGGACGGGGACTGTGACTTGAGGGAATTCTAAGACGACCGATAGCTCAAAGGGCATCTCCTTATCCTTCACACTGTTTGTAGGGGCATTGATGGCATTGACTACCCTACTTACAGATAGAGGCATGGGAGGAGGTGGACATGGACATGGACGGGGGTGTGAAGGAGCATGGAAGTCTTTGGAAGGGTATCCCGGAAGTTGGTCTAGCAGCGGCACAGCGCGCTCTAGACCCTGTCTTTTCCCGACGCGTCGGGTTCGTTCTCGGCAGCTGGGGGCGGTGGCGGTGGCGCATCTTCGTCGTCATCCCATCCCCTGGAGGTGGTGGGAGGTCCGTGGTTCCAGATAACAGGAGGATCGATTCCTCCCGCGTTTACTCCCCATTGCCTTCCACCGTTCCTGTTTTGCTGACCTCCTTGCCAGCCCCCTCTACCATTCCCTTGGCTCTGCCGCTGGCTTTGACTCCCCCCTGGCTTGTTGCAGTTCATGGCAAAATGTCCCGCCTCTCCACACCTCATGCAAAGTCCGCCTTCCCGTCTTCTTCTTCTTTCGGCTTCGGACAGTCGACGGCGTCCCTGTCCATCGATGACCATGGCGTCTGGGTCCCGAGGTGGAGGCTGGTACTGCTGTTGCTGCTGCTGTTGTTGTTGTTGTTGTTGAGGTGGTGCGGGTTGATGCTGATGGGGCTGGAATTGCCCTTGATTATTCCGCGGAGCTTGTTGGAAGTTGAACCTCGGCGGCTGCAGAGGCCGAGGGTTCTGACGACGTTCTTCTTGGTGCGCCTCGAAGAGGAGATTGTCTACCGTGATTGCTTCTTGCTGCACTGCTTCCAACGTCGCGCCCCACCCAATGGCTGCTTTCTGGATCTTGATCTCGGTTTTCAAGCCTTGCCGATACTGGAATTTGAGAGCATCGTCGTTCCAGGTTAGCATGCTGGCGTGTCGGTTGAACTCCGACGTGTATTGTGTGGCTGATGCGGTCTGCACCAGTGTTCGTATGGCTCTTTCTGCCTTTCCGACCCGGTCAGGGTCCCCGAAAGCGGCAATGAAAGCCGCTTTGAACTTTGTCCAGGTATCCACGGTGGCTTGCGGCGTTCCGACGTGCTGCATGATGGGCGTGGCCCATTTGAACGCGTCGTTGCTGAGGTACCCGATGGCCCATACTATGGCTGCGTCATCGCTGGCAAACGCCTGGGCGCTGAGAGCTAGGAAGAGGTCGCACTGCGACGTGAATTCGTACGCCTTCTCCCCTCTCTTCTTGCCGTCGTATCGTTCCGGGCTAGCTACCTTGGGTCCCTTCTCGGGTCTAGCGTTGACGATGTGATCGGTGATGGACGGTTGGTTGGGCGCTGGGTTTGAGTTGAAACGGTACTGGATGTAGGTAGTGGGGGGAATGGGTGGTTGGTTGGCTTGGTTTTGTAATGCGAGGGAAAGGTTGGTGATTTCGGCAGCCATGGTGGCCACCTGGGCCATTAACTGGTCCAAGGGTGTAGCCATATTAGAATAGGGTGTGGGTGTAATGGATCGTGAAGAGTTGTCTCGCTCTGAGGTCGAGGTGGCGGAGGAGTCGGAGTTGGAGTTGGAACGGAAGGTATGGAACGTTGATAGTGACCCAGCGAGCGGTTCGCCGGTGGATGAATCCGTAGGGGAAAATTCGTAGTGCCTCCACTACGTTGGTATGATGTACGGTGAAGAGACAGAAAGCGTCCCTTTGTTCCTCGTTTCGTTGCTGTTGTGCGATTTCCCCAGGGATTCGTTGCAGAACTTTGGCCACGTTTGGGTCGATGTCTTCTCTCGGTTGTCGTAGGAAATATCGGTCGCAGGGCATAAGGGTAGTGGCGTGGTCGTAAGACGCAACGTAATGTCACGAGTAGGCAGGGGACCACGGGACTACGCCCTCAGTGTTCTAGGTAGAGAGGTGCAGACAGCGCACAGAATGAGTTGGCAAAGAGTATAAGAGTTGTACAGGACAGGATATGGAAGTAGAGGAATACAAGACGTTGCGTGAGGAATAAGTCCTCCCGCTTCCATAGTATTTATACAGGAAAGGCACGAGGCAAGAGTCCAGGCTTTTGTACATGAGGCAGTCATCTGACAGGTCAGCAGTCCTTACATGAGGTTGAAGCGCAGTCAGAGTCCATGAGGCAGAGGCCTCGAATCCGAAAACGAGGCGATCCTTCCATTAACCGGCTTTCACCGGTTCCCACAGTTGGTTCCTGGACTTGTTGTTGTCAAGTCGTGACAAGCTGGTTCCCCCCTCTGGCAAAGCAGGTTCTCTCCCCTAAGCAGCAATGAGCTCAATTATACATATTAAAATATATTTAAAATTACCACATGAAATCTCAGGTGTCTAAATGAGTCCAAAGGCTGCTGAAATGCCCAAAGAGTAGTACAGCTAACAAATTAACAGATTGATGCCTCTAGAGCCACTTTTGAGGGAAGACATACTTGGGTCATTCTGAAGCAGAGATAGATTGATGCAGAACGCATGTGGAAGCAAGGGAATTGGGGATATTGTTGATGAAATATCACCTTGGAAAGTGGGTGTTTGTGGCTTCTGCCGCTTAGCACCTCTCCCAGGCTTTCTTAGCTGCTGGTGTCCAGTAAAGAACATGTTCAGGTTTCCAATGTGGTCCCCTTTATTTATTTATTATGCTTATTCAATCAGTAGGAAAGGCAATCCAGTGGGTGGCACCTAAATTTGTTGAAGCAATCACTAAGCTAGTGAGCGGAACAAAACAAGAGCAAAATAATTGCCCACAAGTGAGCTGCATATAGCAAGAAATGCCACCAGAATCAGATACAAAAGGGGAGAGATCCAATTGGGGATGGGCAAGGCAGCAGTAAACACAGTGGCAGTGACAGCAGCAATGGTGGTGGTATATATTGAGGGTTTATTCAGGGGTACCTAACATGTGGTAGCGGGATTCAGGGTGTGTAATATATGTGTGAGGACTGGTGTGCATGCATTGTGCATGATCAGGGACCAGTGGTAAGGAGCAGTGGTGCCTGAACCCCGAACCCTGAACCCAGACTTGGCTAGATCAGATAGTATTTTATTTTTACTCTGGCTAGATCAGATTGTACTCCAGCTAGGTCAGAATATTACTCCGGCTACATCAGATTTTTAGGCCAGCTAGATCAGATTTTTAACTCCAGCTAGATCAGATTATTTCTCCAGCTAGATCAGATTGTATTCAGAGTGTTTATTCCAGCTAGGTCAGACTTTTTGGACCAGCTAGGTCAGACTTTTTGTCCAGCTAGATCAGACTTCTTGTCCAGCTAGATCAGACTCCTTTCCCAGCTAGATCAGACATTTGCCTCCAGCTAGATCAGAATATTATGCTGGCTAGATCAGACTTTTACCTCCAGCTAGATCAGATTACTCTCCAGCAACTTACCCAACTTGCTTTCTTGGGGACACACCCTCTGTGCTGACATCCTCAAAAACCCATCAAGACACTCTGGATCACATTACGAGAAAGTGATGTCATGCATTGCTGAGAATGGCAACATTGTAAAAATTGGTAGCTATGTTATATTCAAAATGAGTGATCTTACATCATCAGTAAGTTGTCCTTGGCACATATCTGGCTCCTATTAGTCTGATCACTTTAGGATAGCATATAGGCAACATCCTTGAGATTCTCCGTGTGTGTGATACATCACAAAAACCTTGAGCTGCTCAGATAGTGATCCAGCAATTTGACATTCTTCCAATGTGTCACAAGGTACTTGGGATGCTGTGTGTTAGGCTTGCCAAATGACATACAGTCATTATGCCAAAGGTATGCACAATATCTTCCTTTGATAGTGGCTTCATGTCACTCATGGGCTGTCCATATAGGAACTTACATGTCTCATCAACCTTCAGCATGACTGCAGTGCTGCAGGATGTAACAAGACATCCAAGAAGCCATGCATGATGGAGCGAGATGCCTCCACAGATACTTGCAAGTTCCTCCAACATAATGAACAGAAACCTTGGTTCGTTGTCAATACACAATCTCTCCACAACTATCAGGAAATAGCTGAAGTGATACCAACCCACCTACATGGATATCTGGTCATTGATGAGAACTGGCAAGGAGTTTGCTTAGCAGCAGCACAAGCCATCTGGAAGGGAGTGAAGGATGCTACTCAGGCAGATGTGAGCAAAGCTCTTACTGATGCTGTGGCACCCACCCCCAATACTACAACACAGACATCTCCCAGTGCGGATCGTCATGTGGATATGGTCCCTATATTTGATCACCAATGAAAAACTCCTGCCAGCACTGGGTGCAGGTCGAGAAAACCTACATTAGGTGCTGGCTCCACTGCAAGACCAGACTCCAGCATTTCCTTGCAACAATGCCAGCCTGGCCTGTCCAACACTCAATTGATGCTACCTTTGTACCCTCATCCACCTGCTGCATTGGTTACTCATTCCCAAGAGCAGCCATGGCTTTGGCCATACAGCAATGGTCTGATGTGGCCACTGATAGCTGCACACCCTGGCTACTCCCAACATGTGCATTAGCAGCACTCATTGACACTCTCCAATCTTGGCCTGTCTTCCAGTGCCTCTCTGGCCATCATACACTCCCAGCAGCAGTTGCAGCCCTGGTTGGCCATGGGACATCCAACTTGGGCCCCAATGGTGGCATACACCCACCAAGCACAGGCCAGTCAACCATATCCATATCCAATTCCTTATTGGCAGCCATCATGTCCACCCACTTGACCACTCCCCAATGATCCAAGCTCTATAAATGTGCAACTTTCAGGTAATCATAGGGCACTCAAGGATATGCATGTGGGATATCAATCTGATAAAGAATAGCCTTTGGGCACTTCACACCCATGATCTTTTCTATTATTTCTTAATCAATTTGGGCTTCTATTTAATTATACATTGGTTTCTCCTGGAGTATTCACTTCCAAAGCTGTGAGTGAGTGTGCACCAAGCCATGCAGAATGCTGTGACAATCAAACACTTGAACCAACTTCTCAACCACTCCCTCCCCTCAGCATGAAGCAATGCTTAAAAACTTCATAGTTTCAGCTGCTGCCATACAGTCAACCCCATCTCACACAGAAATACCTCCAACCAGCAGCACTATTTCCAACTGTGATTCTACTGCAGACCATGACTCCAACTTAGACAACAATGACAACCCTTGGGCCACACCAAAACACCCACCAGCTCACAACCATCCCAATACTGATTTTTTGCATCACACTTCACCATACTCAGTTCACATTGCAACTAACATTCTCACCCATCATGAATCTGAATGTCGAAAATGCAGATGGGAGTTCTCTGAGTTTCCTATTGAGAATGAGGAGGAGCTCTGTGATAAGGCTATCAAACAGCTCAAACATTATGGGCTCTGGGAGGACTACTTGGATGATTGGTTAATGGTATGTATTTTAGTCTAAATTTAAATTCATTAGTAAACTAACAAAACTCTTTCTTCAAGATGAGTCTGGTAGAAAAACAGATTGATCTGAAGTGTCATCTTGCCATCATTGAACTGGAAAGGAAAGAGAGTGAGATGAAGACCTACCTTCTCTCAACTGAGTTCAGTGTGAGTACATGTGCATTTTGCCTTTTCAGTTAACTGAAATCCTCACCACAGGCCAAGCTCCAACAACAATTCACTGTTGCTCTTCTATCCCCAGAAATATCCAGTTATGTTTATCACATCCAGGATCAGGTCATGGTAGGTGGTAGAGATGTTGCAAGACTGATGACACTGATTTGCCTTATGGATTACAGGAAGCCATCAAGGCTAATCCATCTCTCTTTGGCCTTCAAGATGACTTCCTTCAAGATCCTGAGTGGTGGATAGTCTTAGATATGGTTGTACATAAGGTGCTAGGTAATGTCTGGAGCATGATAAAGCAAAAGGTACAAATTCGCCTGATTGGATGTCGCACTAGCATTCTCTGATACTTCTTTATCTGTGTCAAAGCTTCATCAGTCCACAGGCAAAGGGAATGATTCAAGCATGTCAATTGAGACACTCACCCTCAAGCTAGCACCAAAGGGTGTCCAGGTTACACCCTCACACTGGGTGCGACTTGCCTTCCTGGTTAGTACATTGCACACTGCTCTCAGCATGTGGCTGTCTAACTTCCTGTGTTGTAGCATGCAATGTGCAGCAAGTTTGACTCTGCAGTCTTGAAGACTCAGGCCAAAAAAGGTCAGTTCAGCCACTGGTGTGGTGGTGAAAGCAACATGGACAGCACCAACATGATTTTCAGCACCAACAATGAAATTGATGAGGAGGAGGCACTACAATGTGACAGGAATGCTTTGGGATGTGAGCCTTCAGTGTCCAGTTCTGGTCATGCTGATGGTGGTGAGAAGGTGATGGATGACAGAGAGAGGCCAGCAGATGGTGATGACAATGACTATGGCCATCTTCAATATTGGATCTTTGTTGATGATCAGCTGGAGGCTCTATGTCAACATCTTCTAACCCTTCTGGAGGGCATTCGAATGGGGTTTTATACACAGTAGGTGTATTTGTCCATTTGGTTCATTCATCAAGGCTGATTGTTTTATTTATTTGCAGATTTTTCACCCAGGCTCTCTTGAACAACAATGAGCTCTATAACATGTCAGCTCCAGGCAAGAAGAAGAGGGACAGAGGCTCTGAGGCCAAGTCATGTGTGCCTGGGAATCCATTGCCCTGGCAGATGGCCATTGAGTCAGCTTTGACTGGCTGAGTATTTTTGTGTTGTTTCTCAATCTGTTCAGGAGCCTTTGTGCACTTTTGGTATTATAGCTTTGTTTCCTAATACAAGACATACATTCACTGCTCTTTTGGGTGCCATTTCAGCCTGAATTGTTTCTATGAATTCACTACAGCAAGCGGCTCAGCATGCCGTATTGTTCTGGGCAGGGTTGTCACAGCCTTGCGGCAATGCTGGTGTGCGGAGCTGTGGCAGCCTCACAGCAAAATACTCGCCACAGCCATCCAGTGGATCGGGGTGACAGGCTTCTTTCGGCACCCCTGTGATGCCGTCGTGATGGAAAAGCCACCCCAGACCCTTCGAAGACGCGTGACAAGGTTGTGAAAAGGCCCTCACAGCCCTTGTCGCATACCCATGTACCGGCGATTCGGTGCACAGACACCACGGGCTTGGGCGGAATTCGCTGACATTAGTCGTCACAGGGCTGTCACGGCCCCCTTCTTTCATAAGGCTGTCACAGCGTTGCGGGTCAGGTTGTGTACGCTTCGATGGTTTCGGACGAACGCGTTAGTTATCTCCGACACTTTTCCCCTCCTTGAGAAATCCCCCCCGCTTTCCCCTCCCCAGCTGAAGTCATCAAACCATCCCTCCAAGTTCTCTAGCTCGAATGTTTAAACTTATATATGTCCTTACTGGATTATTATCCAGCGCTGTACCCGTAGGTGATCCATCAACGACGGCACTCCACCACACGGCTTTCGCTTTGAACGCTGGACATGGACCGCTCTTTCCAACCCTGGTCATCCCAGACCGCTATGGATTACATGGCAATCTTCTTGATGGTAAGTCGAGCAAGCGGTGTGCCTGTCTTCAGGGTTGTTCCCGGCGATTTGGGTGCTGACTGCTTTTTTCGCCCCATCCCCTCCAGTCACGCCGAACGCTACCGCCGTCGCATCGTTCCCAGTGGTCAACGCTTCCGCACGCGCCATCCCGTCCTCAACGCATTCGTCCACTCCGGCTCAAGATGATGACCAATACACCGTCGGCACCCCACCGCTCAGATGCGTTGGGTACGCCAAAATGTCTATAAACCGGATCGAGGGGGATTCCTGTCTCGCCAATGACGTGACGAGTCAAACTCTTGTGGGATTTCAACGCCTATGCTACGGTTGGCGTCGGGTCGAAACCCCAACCGTACACGACCCGCTCTCTCTGTACCGGCGTGAGCGTCATACTGAGACCGACACCGAGTGGCCGCTACGGTTGGTTGTTTCACCTGTCGATCCGCGTACTACGAAGTTCGTGAGCCACGATGTCGATCTTGCTCGTCTGGCCATCTCCAACGTCTTCGGAACCATCGTCATCGCCTTCTACGCGTTCATCGCCAGCCTCTACATGTTCATCGCCATGGGACAGCATAAGGCTGGCCGGATGGCCCAAATCACGTCTCAGGAAACGAGGATCACGTCCTGCGCGGATACCGATGCCGGAGAGGGCTCGCCTCTGGTACACTCTCCCCTTCTCACTCTCGCCATAGTTGCGACCATGCAAAGGGTTATTGTTGTCCTTCGTCGCCTGAGCCGTACCATAAGCTCATTAAGGTCCACTGTCGACGCTCAACGGAAGGAGATCGAGCGCCTAGAATCCCATGTCAAGGCCCAAAAGATTGATGCTGATGAGCGCGTCAAGGCTATCAAGGCTCAATCCGGTGCCGCTACCCAGCAAAGGGAAATGGACCATCGCCAGGAGCTCATGGCTCTCAAAGCGATCATAAACAACGGTGGCGAGGAAAACGATAGGTTGACGTCGCAGTGCCAAATCGATAGAGGGAGGATCGGTGTCCTCAACGACGTGATCGACAACCTCAACCAGACGGTCCGGTTGTACGAGTCTCGGGTAGTCGTTGAACAACCCAGCCCTTCGATCGAGGATGAGCTCCAGCATCTGCGCCAGTGGAAGGAGAAAGCTGAAGCGAGGCAAACACGCGAGATCCAAAAGCTGGAGGGAGAATTGCGAGAGGCAAAGGATGCTCAGGAGCGGGCCGAGGCCAAGGCAACAACCGAGATAGGTCTCAAGGATGAGGAGATCAACAAGTTGCGCCTCTCAAAGGAGGCTTTGGTGAACGATCATGCAAGGGAATACAGATTGTTTCGTAACCAAGTGGCAGGCGCACGCCGCGAGCTCTCACACGTCGAAGGGAAGCTTAGCGCCGCCACGTCGAAGATCGCGACGCAAACGGCTCAGCTGGTCATGCAGGACGGGTTGATCGCCTCCAAGGACGCACGGTTGGCGAAGGCAATGGAGGATATCGACCAACTAGCAACTACCGTCCAAAGATTGGAATTGACCGTTGCCGACACTCGCGACGAGTCTTGTGCTAAGATCGCTGACCTCCAGGCAGAACTTCAAAAGGTACTCGCGAGGCCGAGTGAGCCAGAAGTTAAACTTGCGAGGGTCGCGTCTGGACAGGGAGAACAGGGAAGGAGGGGAGCTCCAAGGAGCATCTTAGGCTCTGCGTTACGCGATATAAAGCAGCAGAGGCCCGCTCCCGCAAGCTTGATGGAGGAATGAAGAGTGATGGGTGTTGGCGAGGCGGAGTTCGGGGCGATTGCAGGATGTGAAGAACGAGGTGCAGGTGCAGGTGCAGGATCGTGTTCACAGAGCGGAGAGACTACGGGGTACAGACGACAACGGCTTGGGGATACAAGGCTAGGTGGCTGGGAGGTCATGTGGTGGAAGGATGACATGGTTCGGGTGGTGCCTTCGAGGGGTTTTAGGTGGAAAGCGAAATCTCATTATGGCACAGTCTAACTCCAGTTAGCTGTGGGTAATGGCCATCAGCGACTCCGACGCAGGTTAGTCACCATTCTTCCTCTATTTTCTTTCACGTCTTCTTGCTATTCTTTGCTAACGTATGGCCGTGTTCCTTATTTTGTTCCTAGGGATCTGCCGGAGTGAAGCTGATTGTGGAGGCGGCGGTCCTAAGGTTAAAACGTTGTGCCGGCCATCGCAGGAGCGGTGTGTGTGCTGCCAGCGGCTGTTAGGATGCGCTTCGATCTTCCCAGTGATGAGATGCTTTCCCCCTAGTACGTCACATTCTCCCTAGTCTGTGATTTAAACTAGATATGGTATTGACTTATAACTCCCTTGTTCAAACAGCCCTGGCACCACCGACCATGCTATCCTCCCCATCCTCGACTTTCCTTCTTCA
This sequence comes from Tulasnella sp. JGI-2019a, assembly GCA_019633535.1. Taxonomy (NCBI): domain Eukaryota; kingdom Fungi; phylum Basidiomycota; class Agaricomycetes; order Cantharellales; family Tulasnellaceae; species Tulasnella sp. JGI-2019a. The sequence continues at coordinate 14,258 of WSUE01000192.1, forward strand.
CTTGCTGACATATTCCCTTGTCTTTGTCGTCTATGGAACGTCCTGTTCCAACTCGTCTCAAAATCTCTCTCGCGCTCTACACGGTCCAGCGTCTATCGCCACGTTTCGTTCAGTATCTGCCTAGTAATGCGTGGCCACTCTCGCATTCCCGACTCTGCTTCGCCACACCCGCGATCTATCACCAATCATCTCACCGGCCCTACCGCTCGTTTGCCATTGCGTATTGTTATCGGTCTCAACTTTTCCTTTCCTGTCCTTGGTCCCCGCTCGCCTCCTTTTCTTTGCTTCCTCCTCCTACCTCTCCCTCCTCCCCTCCTCAACCTCAAAAAAAAAAAAAAAAGTCAAAAAACCAAAAACAGTTCAGCCCGAATCTCGCCGTCTCAGCCTCGTTTGTATCCGTCCAGTCTGCGACTGCGACTATTTAAGTGCTCGTTCTCTTTATGTACTTAGTAGTTTCTTTTTATGCGTTATATAAAAGTATCAGCCAATCCTCGATCGATCGGTTGAATACAGGTCGTTGGAGGTCCAAGGTTCCCCGATGTCGGATGGCTTTATGGAAGGTAGATGTTGGAGAGTACTCCATCGTTGGTCTCGGGAGGAAATATATATATACATCCTAGAAAACGAAATGTTTGCAAGAATGTCAACGTACATTGGGATCAGAGTGGCGTCCAACGCGAAAGCCGTATTCGTATTGGTACTGCCGACGGTATAAGCAACCAAGGCTTTGTTTTCTTTGGTGATCAATAGGCGGAAACCCATTCGCTATCCCCGAAGTCGTGTTGGAAGATGATAGGCCTAAAGCTTGGCATATTCGTGTAGATTCCAGCCACGAGGTCGATGCAAGGAACTTGATGGTGACGTAGGAGGGACCTTTCACAGCGGCCTGTTAACCGACCCTGCTCGGCTAAGAGCCTATTATAATCTACGAGTGGTCTTGCCTATGACTAGAAATCGCCACTCGCAGACGACATCATAAGGGAACGAAGCTGCTAGCACCATATGCTCCCTTACTATCGGCCAGACTTGACTGCTCATACCTGCTTCCAGAAATCTGAGAGTCAGACAGCCCTAGCAGTAGCAACAATCACCGGCCATTACGTGCAAGTTCATAAATAGGGAACGAAAATGGGCGCTTATGTATAGTGCATGTATGCATCTATTTGCTGCACGTGGTAAATGCCGCTTTGGACACGTCCCCATACCACCTCATCATTACACCCCGTAATTCCATCCCTCTTCACGACTTATATTACTAGGCACCTTGCCCCATCGCGCGATCAGAGATACCAGGATGCCGCTGTCAACCGTGATGAACACGCATAGGATGGCCAGCTACGCCCTGTTCTCCGCTTTGCTGGTCGGGCTGGTGGTCGTCAATGGATTTAGGAAGCATAGTAACTTCTATTCCATTGCCGTATATCTCTCCAAGAGCAATGGTAGTGTCCTGGTGAGCTTGCTATGCATATATTGCGTGTAGTATATACATTACTAGACTCACGCACATTTCAATGTTGACCGGGGATCGAACCAGGCGCTGGCCAACTTCGGTCTCTTCTTGACGCTCATGGCCGGTCGGGCCTGTCAAAGGGTCTTCTTCGGTCCTCTACGGCCAGTAGAAGTGGAGGTGCGATTCTTCATATCAAGAGGAATCAAGGTCTACTGCTCATGCATACCATTGTCTTGTTCAATACGGGCAGCGACTGTACGACCGAATGTGGTTCTTCGTGACCGAGTCGCTCCTCGCTTTCACCATCTTCCGGGACGAATTCGATGCTCCTTTCGTATTCATGTTTGTCTTACTGCTCTTCCTCAAGTGCTTCCACTGGATCCTGGCGGACCGGATTGATTGGGTAAGATGATCCCGTGCTCGAAGTTTGTACATACACCTGATATTATTCTTCAGATGGACCAGGTCCCTTTCCCCGGCCCAGGGGCCCTCTTTCACGCCCGGACGGTTGCCCTGTTGTTCACACTCTGGATTATTGACCTTGTATTGACCGCAATCGCCATCGAGAGCTTATTATCTCATGGAGTGGGATGGATTATACTTTTTGCGAGCGAAGTGAGTGTACCGTATCTAAATCTTCACTTCGACTGCATGCAGCCACTGACATATCCCCACCATATCTAGTATGGAATTCTTCTGGCATCTCTAATGAATGCTTGGTTAAAATATGTCATCGCTGCATATGACCTTCGGAGAGCGTCCACCCGTGGAGGAGAGAACGCACCGCTCTGGGAAGATAGGAGCATGTATATATTCTATGTCGAACTCCTCACAGGTGAGAATGTCGTCGCAAACTCGAAGCAGTCGCTGACCTCAACTTTTACCTAACATATCTCCAGACTTCTTCAAACTTTCCATCTACCTCGTCTTCTTCGGAGCGGTCATGACATTCTACGGTCTCCCACTCAACGTCGTTCGAGACGTCTACATCACGGCGCGGTCGTTCGTCACCCGAGTTCAAGACCTCATCCGTTATCGCAGCGCGACGAAGAATATGGATCAAAAGTACCCCAACGCGACGAGGGAAGAGTTGCACGCGACGTCGGATCGGACGTGTATCATTTGTAGGGAGGAGATGATCCCCTTGGAGCCGAATAATACGATGCAGCCGAGGGACGGTCCGAATGATACTCCCAAGAAGCTTCCCTGTGGTCATATCTTCCATTTTCATTGTCTTCGATCGTGGCTTGAGAGGCAGCAGAGTTGTCCAACATGGTGAGATTGAGCAATGCGCAAATGGTCAACCTGTCTTTGGTGAGATTGCTGACTCTCCATCGTCAGTCGCCGATCGGTACTAGAGACGACCCCGCCTACGCCAAATAACAACAACGCCCCTGCCAACGCTGCTGCGCCTGCACCCGCAGCACCCTTGCCAGGTGCGGCCCCGGTTCCGCCGGTACCAGGTGCTACTCCAGCCCCTCCCAGACCAACCACAGAAGCGGATAGAGATAGGGACTTGATCGCAGAGACGGATGCATTATTGGAGAGGTTGGGATTGCGACAACCTGGGGAAGGAGGTGGTCGGAATCATCAAGGTGCTAGGGACACTGCAACACCGCAGCCTTCGGGACGGACACCTGTACCACGGTTGTCTGGGAATGCGGGTGCAATGGACCCACCGCTGCCTCCGATGCAGTTTGAGGGATTCTCGGTTGGAGGCGTTTGGCAACCCTGGACTCATGCGCCAACTCCGACTCCGACCACGGCTGTGCCGCCAACTCTGACAGTGCCAACCACTGGAACTAGTGTAGAGTCTGGAGTTGAACCAAAGGTTGAGGAGTTGGCGACTTCGGCAGCCACGAATTCCTCGACGGACAACGCTCCTACCAACACTCTTACACCGAAGGAGGCCGCTGCAGCTGCTGCGTTGCGTAGGTTCGGAGGAACTCCTGTCCCCAGCCCGTCTTCAACCCCTGTTGCAGCGTCCTCGACATCGACAACTTCGTTGGCGTCCTCGTCGCGGGCGGGACCATCTTCCACTGCATCCTCGTCCCATGCGTCCACAATCCCGGCATTGAAAGCGCCGAAACTCATCCCCCTCTTTGACCCTTCGGCCATTAGCACCCAACTTTCTCAACGGCTTCCTTCCCCTTTCAGTACGCCCTTTGCGGGGTTCCCCTTCGCGTCCCCATCGCCTATGAGTGGCAATAATTCGTGGCCGACCCTACAATCGCCCAGTATTACGATGTCGGCTTCATCCACAATTTCTCAGGGTCTGACGGATAGTCAATTGCAGAAGATGGATCGGTTGACGAGGGAGGGGATTGAGGAGAGGTTAAAGGTTCTGGATGGGGTACAGACGAACCTGTGGAAGTGTGTGGAGGACCTGACGAGGATGAAGAGTGTGTTGCCTCCGCTGCCAGCGACCGGGGATGATTCGGATGGGCGGAAAGGGAAAGAGAGGGCATGAAGTCGACGTTGTCGTTGTTAAGATTCTTATACATTCCATGACATCCGAGTGAATACCTGCGCAGTGAACTGCAAGTCATGTTGCCAAATGTTCAGCTCGTTCTTCCCACTCTTCATCGATCTGTGATGTCTCGCCGCGGAGTCGCTCTCGTCACCGGATCTTCTTCAGGTGCGTCAGGGTGCGTACTGTAAGAGATGGTTATTTATTTGTCCCTTCAAGGCATTGGGAAGGAGACTGCTATCCGGCTGAGTAATGATGGATGGAAGGTCGTGCTCTCTGCCCGCCGAGAAAAGGAGCTACGCGAGGCTGCCGAGCTATGTCAAGGGGAGACTCTTGTGCATATTGGGGACGTGTCGAAAGAGGAAGACGTTTTGAAGCTGTTCCAGGAGATCGTCAAGACATTTGGGAGACTTGATGTGGTGTTTAATGTAAGGGGCCCTAAGAACAATCTACTCCACCTGGTATTCTAACTGATGTTGGCGTACTTAGAACGCTGGTATTAGCGGAGCACCTGAAGCGATGGATGCGATCACAGCGTCGAACTTCACGTCTGTCATGAATGTAAACGTCACGGCCTCCGTTCTATGCGCTCGCGAAGCATTTAAGCTATTCAAGCAGCAGAATCCTTCTGGTGGACGGTGGGTATCTTCATGTATTTTTACAAGATGTTGTGGGCTGAAAGCTTCTGCTAGCATCATCAACAATGGAAGCCTCGCCGCGTATACGCCGCGCCCTCACGCCCTGGCCTACACCGTCTCCAAACATGCAATATCCGGTCTAACGAAGACCATCGCGTTAGAAGGGCGATCGTTCAACATCAGCGCGACCCAGATTGACATCGGTCAGCATTGACCCACCGATCATCTACCTTCCAAGCATGTCTTAGTTTTTCAAGCTTGCAGGAAACGCCGAAACGGCGATGACGGCAGAAACCCAACAAGGGGGTAGACTTCAGGGCGACGGGACCATTAGATCCGAGCCCGTCATGAATGCTGGTCACGTCGCCGATGCCATCGTTCATATCGCCAATCTTCCTAATGATGTGCAAGTACTCAATATGGCTATAATGTCAGTGGCATCCATCGTCCAACTTTTTTTTTTTTGTAACTGAAAGAGCTCCCTCGTCATGCACCTTTAGGGCAGCGGGGATGCCGTTCGTTGGACGTGGGTGACGATCGAGACATCAGAACGCCTTACAACGCCGCCGATCGTTGCCGTTACAGGAAATCCCCATGATGTAAATGAAGAGAGATCTAGTTAACTTAGCCGGGATCTAAGATTATAATGCATTCCATCAATCAATACTGACAATATGCTTAGCTGAACTATAATGATTCCCAGTCATCACAGATATTCCTGAACTCAGGATCGAGATTGCTCTAGGTGAATTAGATGAGGTTGAGTAAGAAAGGGAAAGGAACAAGCCTTCGCCAAGGCAGTTGGGGAAGCAGCGTGCGTGGGTAGTTAGCATTACCAACCATGATGAGAAGGATGGTGCATGAATCGTCCGATTACTGTTATGTACCTAACCCATAATCAAAATCTGGATACATAAGCTGAAATGTCAATAATTGGGACACTCGGGACTTCGATCGCAAGGATGTCCCCATTCAATAGGACTCTACCCCAATCACCTATTGGCCGCAGCACAGCAGGCAGCCAGAACAACCTCTTTCTCCTAGAATCCCAAATCCAACCATCTGTGTCAATCTTGAGGACACGTGTATGGTCATTATGGATATGCTTGACCTCTGGGTCATCAGCCAGTACGGTTTCTTCTCTCGGCACCTCCCAAATGCTCCGACACTCTTCATTCCCCGAGATAACGTATTTGCCATCAAGTGTGAAGTTCAGACTGGTGACTGCAGTTGTTTGACATATGGGATGCCCTACGAGCGCTCCAATTGAGGTGTCCCAGTGGCGGAGAGTACTATCTGAGGCGGTGACGATTTTGTTGGAATCGGGCGCGAAGGCGATGCGATAGACCTGGCGAGTATGACCATCCGCTCCCCCCTGGCCAAGCCTGAAAGGCTCTCCGGTGTGACTGTTCCACAAGATGGGCATGCCATCCCCGGACCCTGAGACGATTGTCTTTCCATCAGGTGACCAACCAACGCTCTTGACGTCATTCGCGTGGCCAAGCCAAGCGTTTCCGATCCGTGCCCCGGTTGATGCATCCTACAGGCGGAGAGTCTTGTCACCAGACCCAGAGATGATCCTTTTGCCATCCGGTGACCAAGCGATACACCACACTGTGTTGGTATGGCCGTTCCAAGGCTCCCCGATAGGCTGTCCAGTACAAGCAGAGGGATTTGTGTACCGTAGAGGCGATCCTCTGTCTATCGGCCGACCAAGCGAGGGCGAAAACATTCGTAAGTCTCCCATCCCCCAGCCTCCCGATGACTGCTCCTTTAGACGGATCCCACAAGTGGATGCCATCACTGGAGCCGCAAGCAATCTTTTTGCCATCTGGTGACCAAGTCAAACACTAGACCAGCCAACCATTCGACTTCCAAGTCTTACAGCTGCACCAGTAGATGGATTCCAGATGCGAAGAGTTCCGTTAACTGACCCAGAGACAATCCATTTGCTATCTGGAGACCATCCGAGGGACGTGACTGTGTTGATATGACCTTTCCATGCCTTACCAATGCCTGCTTCACTCGTTGAATCCCAAAGCTGGAGGGTATAATCATCAGACCCTGAGGCTATCATCTTGCCATCAGGGGACCAGGCAACGCCGTTGACTGCATTGGTATGGGACCCCCGAGCCCCCCCGACAGGCGCCCCGATAGAAGGATCCCACAAGCAAAACGTACCATTCCGAGACCCGGAGATGATCCTCTGGCCATCCGGAGACCAAGCTACACGGGGATGTGCGTGAGACCATTGTTGTAGGCAGCCACGCCGAGTTTTGGGGCCACCTTCCGCCAGATGACCTACATTCGTGATAATGGGGGGTGCGACGGTGTGAACGGCAAGGCGGAGAGGTAAATGTGTGGGGCACTTGCCCTAATTGGGACCGCGAACTCGGTGAAGAAGTTTTTGGGGTCTTGCAGGAGGCTGAGAGTAGGGATATCGGATTCTGCGGGCAACGCGCTGGCTTGAAACCACACAACAGGGTGTTTTATGGACAGAAGATCGGCGAGAATGTCGAACATGGGCAAGCGCTCGGGGGGATGGCGCACCAGATATCGTGTGAATCATATTCATTCGAAGTTGTGCTTGTGCATTCACGAGACCTTCCGTTATGAAAGTTGCGATGGGACCACCGGTAAATCTGACGAATTTGGCACAACTTGCTGATGTCGGGCCTGCTGAAGTCGTATAAGGGAGGCCGCCAAAGTAGACCAAGTCGCGATCTCACCTTGAGCCATACTTCTACTAATTCTACCAATTCCACCACCTTCGTCATCCTCCCCAGAAGACTTCGCACCTCAAGCTAGTGTAGTAGTCTCGTCCTGGCGAACGTATTCACGAACATATACACGTCATCACACTCAGGGGGCGTACCCGAAACGTGGTTTGCCCAGTTCTCACAAGCATACTGAAGTGCTAACGAGATGTGTCGCTGAGCAAGGCCCTTGATGTCTAGCCTTTCGTCCCCTTTGCTCCTAGTACTGTTCTCGGTGTGTTTGAGGACTTTTTCGTCAATGACGCCTCTATCGATACCTCCATCTCTGTCTCCCTTGATGTCATTGCTCGCTCTGTTGGTATCCTTATCATCGCTCTTGCTGCTGCTGTCCCCGTCTCCACTACTATCCCCGTTGTTATTAGTGGGGTCATTATTCCAGCCAATCTCAGAGTTGAGCATAGACGGATCGATGCCACAGATGTTGGGCTTCTACAAATCTTCCATCCGACACAAACAGCGAATAGCCATCCGTCGATGCTGCTCTGCGATGTTGACCAGAAACCGAGCCTCGTATCGTTTTTGATCAGTCAGATAGTCCTTGAATGACTTATGGACAGATTGGATCGGCCTCGCGTCGCGGGAAGGATCGTCTTCGACGTCAGGGACGGTAAGTACCGATTGCAGATATCCTAGGACCTTTGTCCGCAGACTCTCAGTGAAGCCCACGCTGTTTGGATGGTCGAGGTATAGGAGTGAGGCGAGCGTATGGATGTTTATCGGCTCCTTCACAACACAAAGAGCTCCGAGAACGTCCTGGAAAAGGGTGAGGAGCTCGGAATGAGAATTCGGTGGGCACGCCCGGTTCATGATCTGTGAGTAGATTGCGTAGAGGTCGGTGTTATGACCGTACTCTCCGTCAGTGTCGGAGGCCGATAAGAGGAGCGCGTCGAGCTGTTTCTCCGGGTCACGAAACCTCGGATCTGTGAGCATACGGGCCACTGTGACAATCCATACCCACAGACCACCCGATAGGCGAATGAGAATTGTCCGCCGCTCTTCTCCTGGCCAGTCTGACGGTCGCTTCACCAGCCCCCACACCATCTGCGGTAGCTCCTGCCTCAAGAACGCTTCGATATCCTTCTCCACTTCTCTCACATCCTCCAAATCCAGAGAACGAACGTATAATCGAGTGTCCAGTGGTTCCGCGTCGTACTGATGCAGTAGATGCTGCTCAGGCCGACTCATGATGATGAACCTGACGTGGATGGGGAGCGTAGCGAAACTCTTCCCGATGAGGCGAAGCAGGCGGGTTGCATACTGGTCATTACATTCGTCCAGCCCATCGAGAATCATGACGAGCGGGCGACAGTCAACGTCGTCCGCGAGAGTCTCCAGTGGTTCCTGTACCAACTTCTTAAATTGCGCTTCCAGCGTTCTCTGCACGATCTCGCGGTCATCATCAATCGCAGATGCGATCTCGACGCGAAGCCTCCTGTCTCCCCACGATGCCAGCTGACGTGAAAGCACAGGAATAACCCCTTTGTTCCTATCCTGTTCATCTACCGTGAAGTAGAATTCAGCCCCGAGGCGCTTGCAAGCGCGCATGGCTTCGGCAACGCTCGCACCGACGGAGGACTTCCCCTTCCCAGCTGCCCCTATGAGACATAAACCACGTTTGCCATCGTCTGTCGGCTGCTCGATCCATCGAGATATCCACTTCAATATCGATGTGCGCGTCCCATCCAAGCACGGAGGCTTCTTGGATGAGCCGGAATCTCCGTTGCCGAGCAGCGCCATAAGTCGATCGATTTCTGATAAGGGAAATTGTCGGAAGCAGAAAAATCGGATAAAAGAGTGATTTGGCTGACCTGTGTCCTGAACGAAGCAATTATTTGTCAGGTAGGTAAAGCGATAATGTACACGTGAGCACTGACCTGTTGCTTTCGGATCAGGCCTTGCTGCCCCTGATAAGCAAGGTCTTGCTTTTGGATGATAGATTGTTGGTCTTGATAAGCGAGTTCTTGCTTTTGGATCATGACTTGTTGGTCATCGCGCGCTCAATCTTGTTTTCGACTCATCGCTTCGACTTGGTAGCCCGTAGTCACACCCGTCTCTAGCTGTAACGATCACGAGCGATGAGCATACAATCGAACGAATGAACCGGGCGCGGCGCAATTTTACTTGAATGCCTATGACTGCGTCCACGACCTTCTGTTTCAAGGCCCCTAATTTTAACGCATCCCGATCATAATTGAAAATCCACTTTTCTAGCGATCTCCCGGAAGCCAGGACTGTGATCTCGCCCGTAATCTGCCGGAGTGTTCTTTGGAGCAGGTTTCAAATGATGTCGTTCTACACTTAAATGTGAAGGTTGACTTACTTTTGGAACTCGTGAATCCTGTTCTCCGTGGCGGGGGTGACACAGAGAAGATCTCAAGGGCGAATGGTCCTGTCGGTGATATAAAGCGCTAACACTTTCGCATCCTCCATATTTCCTTTCGCAGTCTAGATCCAAACTCGTCAGAATAGATATGCAAATGGCGGAGCGCTCATCGATGGCTCACCTCCACGATTGTGATGATCTGGAGGATGCCATCTTGGATGCCAACGACAGCAGATTTGAACGGTTCTAGGATAGGCACAGCTTTGACAAGGGTGGAGAGGATCTGTGGACTGGCTTTGGCAGCTTGTAGCGTATCAGCGCCCATGGAGATGACGCGAAAGGCGGGAGGGTTGAGCCAGGGTGGTCAGTGAAAGGTATGCCCACGAGGCGGGTGCAGTGGACCGGGATTCCGTTCCCCGGTCACTTACATCCCGTTGGCTGCCCACTCCTCCTCCTGGTTACTTATTGATTACTGCTTTCTGTACCCTCTATGTTACATAATTTCGACTTATCTTGCTGATTCTGTGCATTTTTGAACTCTTCACCAGTGGATTCAACAGATCCGGACACCTCTTGCCTTACTGCCCTTTCCGATTATCCAACAGCGTGATCGACACGTTGATATGGCCCCTTGAAATACTTGAACATGTTACTTACTGGGTATCAAGGGCCAGGAGGCCGGGGGGGTTCTAAAATTACCTCAATCGGTTGAACACCAGGCGTCTTTGATATTATGTGTGGAGTTCAATCCGATCTTCGAGGAGGAAAGAGGCGGTTGGGACAGCGGCTCAGTATGGCGGATGGGAGGAGACAGCTGGCACCCAGACTGCGAGAAAGCATGACAACTGGGAAAGGAAGAATGGCGATGACGACTGGGAGGATAGGTTATATTTGGCATGCTATCTGAAGGGGCGGAGGAAGTATGGGATGATGGAAAAGGAGGCGTCGGAAGCGTTCACCTGAGAGCGCTGAAGGAAGGGGCGGCATAGGAGCTATCGCTGTGGTCAGTGTAGCTCATGTAGGAAGGTCCTTGTGCATATTGTTGAACGGGAGAAGAAATCTTTGATAGGCTATACACAGCTGCGTCGATACAGATCTGAGCGGAAAGTCACAGAAACGATAAGATTTGAAGGATAGAGAAAGAACCCATCTAATACAGACCACAGAAATCCCCGACGGAAAAGACAGAAGGCGCCCATTGCCGGAACAAGCGCGTGTAGCCAGAAAAGAAAACCCGGGAAGATTAAACAGTATCCCGAAATGCGAGCGGAAGTAGACTTCAGAAACACCAACAGCAATGGGGGCGCAACCGAGTCAAAACCCGGTGCCGTCGTCCTCATCCTCGCTACTATCTTCCTCTTCCTCCCTGGTACTCCTCTCCGCCCACTCCCACATCCAGCCCAATGCACTCGCCATGCGATTCTTCAAGAACGCCTTCCCAACAATCAGCGCGCACTCATCCGCCTTCCTGAACCCATTCAGGCACGTCGCCCGATACTCCAACTCGCCGAGCCCGATCCATCCAGAGACAGTGTCGGGTGCGATGTCAGCCAGTGACTGGGTCGAAGAGAGGGCGACTCGCAGGAGGATAGGCATGGCGAGAAGCATGGGTGTCTGACGCGTCTTCTGCATCAGCCCCTCGATGTTTGTCAGCCGCGCCTGTAACGACGCGGCAACGGAACCCGTGTTCTCGCCGGCGAGATACTCCATGAAGCCTAAAAAGCCTGCCATCTCCTTGGCCGCTTCATCGACCGCGTCTCGGGCAAGACCTCCCTCAATAGGAAAAGGAAGTCGCTTGACAGCAGCGACAATCACACTTGCATCCTTGGCAATCCCTCGGAGAGCCGTCAGAAGTGAATCCGCTGGTGGCGGGGTAACAACTTCAACCGCAGACTTCGGTTGGGTGGATGCCGATGTCAAGGACGACTTGCCTTCTGATGATGAGGTGATGGTCATCTGAGGAGGCGATGGCGCGCGACCAGTTACTGACGAGGTAAGAGGTTTCAACGAAGGGAGCTTTACCAGGGAGATCTTTTTGGAAGCTGGTGGGGTGAGTAGGCGAGTGGTGCTTGGGCTGAGGGAAATCTTGGCCCCGTTGGCGCCGAAGGACAAACGCTTCTCCCTGACACCTGCCTCAGTGTTGTTGGTTTCTGCAAATGACCGCACGGGCGCAACCTGTGGTGTATCGGGTGGCGTGACATACGATGGTAGTTGGTTCGCATAGTCCGGAGACTGGTCTTCCACAGTATCCCCCGACGAACCCCTACGGGCTTCATTCGCCCGACTCCTCAACTCCCCCGCACTTGCGCTCCTCCGCATCTCTGATGACCTGTCGTCATGGGCGAGGAAGTGAGCGATAGGGAGAGAGCGTGGAAGGGACCGATCTGCCAGAGCCGTGAGGCATTGCCAAATCGTCCCGATCTCCAATGTCGCGAGCATGGACTGCACGAACTGGGACTGACCGCCCACATCTCCAGCGAAGGTTACGCGCCCTAGAACGGGGCCAACCCTATTCAGGACCCTCTCGACATTCCCGATTGCTGAAGGATCTCGCTCGAACTCTCCTACGGCGGCAGCCAGCTCGCGCTTCATCACCGCTAGGAAGGGCCCAACGACCTTCGATACAGCGCTCTCGAGAGCTTCTTTATCTGGTCGCAGACCATCTCCTGCGAGTTGATTGCGTTGGGAGGATCGGCCCAGACCAAGACTGTCAAACGTCTCGAGGAGTTCAGACGCGAAGCGGGCGAGAGCAAGCGCGTGGATATGCGTCGCATTAAGCGATGAAACGGTCGAAGTATACGCGAATTCGGGCGCGAGAATCAAGTTGGTGACTTGGGTGGTCAGGTTGGTCATTAAGACGGAGAGTGGGCGTTGAAGTAGTCGAAGAACTGCCCGATAAAGGAACGAGTCCTGGGACGCAGAGTGTAGCTCACTGCATAGAGCAAGACACACGATAACCAGATGAGATCATGCCTCGAAACGGGTGTATATTCAATATCAAAGGGCAAAATACTCACGTTGCTATCATGACTCCTAGAGCACGGCCTCTGCCCGCCGGCAAAGGCCGCTTGCCTTTCAGGATATCGCTCGTGTCGCCCACCTTAGCTCCTCCTGTAGTACCTGTAGCAACGTGCGCTGCCTTTGCGATACCCATACTCATCGAGCCATGGGGGGCGATCGGCACGAGAAGGGCCTTGCTGACGGCCTCGCCGAGTTTGAGACTCAGTCCGTCCAGATACGAGATTGACCCAGCACCGACAGAACCACCCACGGGCGCGGGTGGAGCGGGACTTCCTGGAGGAGTAGGAGCAGCAGCCGCTCCATTGACCATAGATACGATGTTGGCTGAGGATCGCGAAACCGACGGTGCTGGAGATGATTTCCGGAAGTTTGCTAGGCCCAGCCTGCTGAGCGGCCTAGACCGGTTCAAAGTGTTGTTGTTAGAGCTGACATCGGAAGCAGCTGATGGGGGAAGGGATAGAGGTTCGACATCTACAGCTACATAGACGCCAGAATCTGGGCGAGAGCCTGATGTTGGTGCGGCGATTGGAGTTTGGGTCGGAGAAGTAACGACCGAGTTGGAACCCGATCGTAGGCCGAAGATTGATCCTCGCATCGTGTTGTTTCTAGTATAGGTAGGTCTATGTAGCAGGTATTGGATATGATGAGACGTAGGTGCGCTGAACTGTGATAGTGGGTGTGTTGTGTTGGCTGACGGGATGGCTGGGGAATGAGCTTGTATGATAAGACCAAGGGAAGACAATTATCCCATTCAATAGCTGAGGAGTGATTGGCTGTCACTCAAGGGGGGCGATCAGTGTCGACTAGGAGCGTGGATCGAATCTCGATAGTAATGAGGTGGCGGGAAACGAGTGCTGTCGTTCTGCATTGAGTCGAGGCGTGCCCCAGTCAGTCTCCCTTTCAATCAACTAAAAACAGGAAATATGCGGTACTTACCCAAGTTCAAGATAGTTATTCTTGAAGCTTCGTATAAGGGGATCGTCGTCGCTGTTCATTCGTTGGTGGTGGTTGCAAGAAAAGGAGCTTGTGGATCCAGCGGAAGAGTTTTTATGTGACAAAGATCTGTGCGCCTCGGACATATCGCACCCAACTCAGGAGCCGAGGGACACCCCACATGCCACCATGCCAGATGATCAGCATATGATTCGTATGTCCAGCAGCGCATCTCCAGACTGGGGGCTCCGGGCCAAAGTTCATGTGCCTTCGCTCCATCTGGCGTTTTCACGCTTCTAATGTCTCACGCGGCTGGTTAGTTCACTCCTTTCATCACATCAATCATCATCCATGCAAGCAGCTCAGCTCGCGTTTCTTACCGAAGAACAGATTAATCAGGTACATACAGGATGCCCATTTTAGGATATACATGATTTAAGTCCGGAACTTCACCCCTTTGACGACTGGATCCAGTTTCACCGAGATGGGTCAGCACCTCGCACCATCATCTATTAGGGGTTGAAGTTGCTCGTCTGTAGCTGAACCTTGCTCGCCCTAGGTTTCTCCTTCTCCCTGGATTCCTCGATCAGCAGGATGTTGGGGACATGCTCGCTCGATCGAAGCAGCTGCTCGACGAGTTCGACATTAGTAATCATCCGATGGTATGCCCATGCCTGAAATCAAGTAACCGGAACCTACATACAAGTACAGACAATGAAACCCTTGGCACTCTAGACTAAGTTCATCCCAGGTGACTCGCGAAACGCTCACGTAGGCGATGATTACTTCTTAAATTCTGGAGATAAGATCCGCTTCTTCTTGGAGGAGGATGCCGTGGGCTCCGATGGCAAGCTGGACAGGCCGAAAGAATTGGCCGTAAATAAGATCGGGCATGGTGAATAGTTTTGATGATACCTCGCATTCCTGGCTATTTCTGATACGCGGTATGCTGTACAGCATTGCACGAGCTGGATCCGATTTTCCGACGCGTTACCTTGGAAAACCAAAAGCTCAAGTCGTTGGCACGCGATCTCAAGTTCCACAAAGATCCTGCCGGTAAGTTCAGAAATTCCGATAGAAACGCTGACCGACGTTCCTCGTAAGTGCTTCAGAGTATGACCATTTTTAAGCAGCCTCGTATTGGTGGAAAAGGTCGGTCAGATACGGTATTCATAACTCCTTTCGATAACACTTTCTTTGCCGCACAGTACCTGAACACAATGATAGGCAAGTGTACTTGCCGTTAATCGCTTTCACTTACCAGTACCTAACCAAGAGACCAATGCAAACCTACCAAAATCAGCACATTCCTGGTGAGCTTTCATTAACGATCCTGGTCTACCACTTCAGCTATAATATCATTCGAAATCCCCAGTATACCAATCCCGTCTCAGCCCTAGGGTTCTGGTTCGCGCTCGAAGACTGCACGCCTTCAAACGGCGCTCTATCTTTCGCTCCAGGATCACACCTCACCCATCCGATCGATCGCCGCTTTGTCAGAACAGGAACCGGAGGAACGGGGTTTGAGACTCTCTGCGCACCGGGTCCACCGTTGCGGGAAGAAGATTATGTTATGCATCCCTGCCCAGCAGGTCCGTTCCTACTCCCCTAGCACCAAAAGATTAATATATATATATTCAATTGCCTTGTAGGAACACTTGTTGTGATACATGGCAGTGTCTTACACAAGTCTGAACGAAACACGAGTGAGAAGACGCGCTACGCTTACACGTTCCATATGATCGAATCCGCACCGCCGGCCGTGTATGATGAGAAGAACTGGTTACAGGTTAGTATTAGGCTACTTCCGTCGGTCCCTTGACTGTGGACTGATGATGTGTTTCCCCAGCCTACGAGGGAGATGCCCTTCTCGAAGCTTTTTGCTGCGTCTTAGTATGGCATGTACGGCCTGGGGCGCAATGCTGTATCTGTTTCGATAGGCTTTAAAGCTCTGCGTGGCATGTATGCACGATAGTGGCCTTAGGACGGCATAACGAACATCTTTGAATACGACATAACTACTCCAGTAACCGTGTCGAAAAAGATGGCATCTGGCGACTTCCTTATCTTCCACCTCAAGAATTGCACTAGTAACGTATGCCTTCTCAGCTCGAGCTTCCGCTCGAGGACCAGAGCAGGGCCCTTGGAGGAAGGATTGCTTTACCTTAGCATCCAACGGATCGTCACAATAGATATGAAACATTCACAGATTTCACTATCAAGCTGCCAAAGGATGCGTCGGCCAATGATCTTGGCTATTTCAGGCCGTCCTACTGTCGCCAGAGCATTCTTCTGTCCCCCAGAACTCACTACACATGTCAGATGCGTTCCACGAGTTGCTAATTCCTTTGATTGTTTCCGTATTTCTCGAAGTCTTCCTCGCTTGCAGATGTCTACTACAGATGCTCTCAATCCTACACACCTTTTGCCTCGCTGAAGGTCATCTGAGCCCCTATCGGCCGATTTCTGGTGGGAGGAGCGGTATGGATTAGCCAGAGCTTGCCGATATAAGGGACCATAAGAGACACATGATGTCGCTGTCACAAGAGACCTAGGGTCTCTCTGAAGAAGTCTAAACGGCAATGTTCGGGGATGAGTAGGTGTCTGTGGTCTACCCTCGTGGTAGCCCAGTTGAGGGAGGGGTCAGTTGGGTCGCGCCCGCACTGTCGGGATAATAACCGTAGCGGCCTTTCGTCCGATGGTGGATTCCCCTCTTTCCTCACACCAGAAAAAAACCTCTTACCTCACTTTACAATGTCAAAATGGCATACATGTCTTGATAGGTTCGTATTTGGGTGTGGTGTTTTTTTAACAGGCTTTTCGACCTCGATAAAGTGAAGCAATACGTTTGACTTCTCACGTAAGTCATGTAGTTGCATCTTGGCTTGGCACCAAGTACATATCCAGCATAGGCGGTTTCCACCTCGGCGATATCATTCGACGTATATCTTACATCACCATCGATCTTAGCGTCCATTTCAATATAGCAAAATGAAGAAGTTAATCGTGACTGCCCTCTGTCTACTCCGTGTCGCGAGCTCCTCCAAGGTACTATGCCATTGAGAGGTACTCAGTTTACACTCCTGTTGTCAACACTCGTGTTCCAGCACCATTTCTCTCTGAAGACACATATTCGAGTGACGTTGGATCTCCAAGATTGCGACTCTTTTCAAGCGTAGTCCATTCTGGACTAATCACCCGGAAGGATCTTTTCAAAGTCGCACACACGTCGCGCCGACTCGTCTTTGTCCTTGAGCTGGTCTCGTGCCGGCTATAATCACGACCGGCTCAGACGAAGTGAGTAACTGGCATCCTCATGGAGGAACGACGAGTACTAATGACTCTGGTGTCTGTACAATATCCGTTACATTACGGTCAATAAAGGCGTTTGGGTAGGTGGCTTTTCCCAAATTTAAATTGCGACCATTCAGATAAGATAACCCAAACCACATTTTTAAAAGGTAGCGCCGCCAGACGCCGCCGGTTGACCGTGAAATTTTGTTCGTGACGAAGGTGCACGTTTTAATTCACTCACATTTAGAAACAGTCGACTTCTTATCTTCTTGATCCCCGCCAGTTTTCTCAACTACTAAAACAGTGACACTATCCTAGAATGCACACTTGAGCCTTGATATTGCGATAAACATCTGGATCCATGCCGATTGATGGATTCAACCTACGTGAAACGAGTCTGACAGCACGTCAAGACACAAAGCAGGCGTTGTCCGGAGGGAAAGCACTCCTATCGGTGGAGGACTCGTTTGCTTGGCAGTCCCAAACCTGTGGGGCGTACAAGTTCAAATCCCAATTCCAAAGGCGATTGTTGGGCTTGCGTTGAACGGATCAGTCCGCACAAATCGAAATGTCGCCCACTCGCAAAACAACTTTTGTCGCCAACGGATCTGGATGACATAAGAGTCCCTCCTCTTTCAGGTGATTCTGACTTGTTTATAAAAATGGAGAGCTGGACGACAGGTGCTGCAACACCACAGTCATAAAGTCCCCCCTCCCCTCCCCGCCCTCCCCGCTGCAGTGCAACTTATCCTAACAACGTAAATCACTTCAGTCACACCACAATGTTCGAACTCTGCATCGTCATCGCGGCCTTCGCGGTCTTATACTACCGTGCCGACTATATTATCTCCTCCGCCGCTTCAACCGGCTCTCTCGATGGTCCTGGAGACCACTCCGAGGCCCCTACGGACAAATCCACCCCTCCCGTTCACTTCCCCTCTCGGAAGATTGTACATCATAGCAATCCCCCTCCTACACATCACCACAACGCTCCCCAACAACCGACCGTCTGTCCGGTCTGTTATCCTCCACCACCTAAGGTGTTTGCCCCGATCGACCCGAATCCGAAATATGTCGCCCCCGTTCACTCCAGAGACTGCCCGATGCAGCCGGTTAGTACGAGCCTCTTGATATTGATTTGGGGAGGTGCATGAGGTCTAACGACGATCATTCTCTTTCATCTGCTGTATAGCGCTGGGTGTACAGTCGCCGGCCTAAATCAAACGCTACTGCGCACAACTCCGGCCCGCACCGTTTCACCACTGATGATCTTATCGACCTTCGGCAGATACACCCAGGGGATCCCGACTTCAACCCTACGGCCCCATTCATCACATCGGCCCCAACCCCGCCCACCCCGACCTTCCCGTCCGCCCATACCACCATTCCTCCCCCGTCCACCCCTCTTCATACCTTTCCCTCACAGCTTCCTCATGTGAGTGGGCTTTGTGACTGCCAAGACCCTTGCAGGTTACTTACCTAACTTTTGCGTTCTTCGCTAGCAGCTCCATCTCACCCCTACCTATCCACTCACTCCCAACACCGCCCCCTCTTACCCCTCTTACCTCCACGCATACCAATCCCCGTCCACTGTAAGTTGCATATTAGCAGCCATCATCTGAACATTCGCTAACATCATTTTCCGGTAGACGATCGTCCCCACCACTACCTATCAGGTTGACGTAGCCAACCAGTATGAACCACTTTCTGAGGTGAGATATCCCCCCCCCCCCTGTATTTCCCAACTATCTCTTAACTCGTACCCGATTCGAGCAGGTCGTTCAGCCCGACACGCCTCAACCAACCTCATTTGCAATGGAGGTTGAAGTTGCTCCTTCATCATTCCCGATAACCGATACCGGCGCCATGGACGTCGAACCTGCCAATCCGCCAACACAGGAGTCCGGCATCGGGGCTATGGACGTCGACCCTATTCCCCTTCCGACCCTGACGACGGAGATCGCCGATATGGAGGTCGAGTCTGACCCTATGGTGATTGTTGAAGAAGATCTCACCATGATCGACGCTACGGTCTCAATGGACGACGGAGAGGATAACATCCTCGTCGATTTAGAATCCTTGATGGATTATGATGAGGATGTTATCTTCACCGACGCGGAAGCCTCAATTGATGGTGAGGATGTTGTTATGACCGACGAAGATTTGGAAACCGAGGTGGATGGGGTTTGGCGACAGCTGGCAGAGCTCACCATCTCCGACACGCCGGAATTAGATGGCGCGATGGTCATCTGGGATTAGAACTGTTTGATTCCTTTCCGTGGTTTAGAATTTCTTTATTCTCTATCTATTCTCTTGAGCCTTGCCTCACTCTGAACCTCCCCTCCCCCCTCTCTCTCCCTCCCTCCCCATTCCCCAGTTTCCTTTCTTCACGATTCGTGCATGGCTTGATCACCCATACATGTCTGTGGAGTTTGAAACCCATACTATTCTGTATCGCCTCGCCGCCGTTGTGCTGTGCACTTCTTTTCTCCTTCCCTCTCCTCGGTTTCCTACCTCTGTTAATAGATGCGTAAATCCAATACTCGGTCAACGTAGAAGTGCTTTTCAAATTCAACTCGCGTTCCTTTCTGCCTTCATTTATCAACGGCATCAACATCAGGCGGTAATGCAACCCATCTGATGAACAGATGGTAACAAGCATGGCATGAAGACATGCACGACCAATATTTATCCCTTTTCGATTCGCAAACCGCTCCACAGCGACATGGAATCGTAGGGTCTTGGCAAGAAACCTTGGACCATCGCTTCTTGCCAAGACCTTACGATTTATGTCACGTGGTACATGGAGCTATAATTGGCTAAGTAGCTGGTCTCCGCGAGGGAAATCCTCGTGAGCTAACGACAACCCTCTTTGTGACCATACCCTTCGCTTCAGCTTTGAGCTTCCACAAGAACCCGCCAAGTTAGTGAGAGAGGATTTAGCCAGACCACCAAGGATATATATAGATCTAACAGTCGTATAATCGGTGGCGAGCGAGTGGTCATAATCCCAGAAGGGCATCGTAGTCGCTTTGAGCACATCAGTTAAGCAAGCGGGAGAGGCACAATCTACACACCCATATTGATTCCGCATTCAGGTCCCCGCAATAGTCCCCGTCATCTACTCCTAAAATCACCCTTCCAATCTTTCAACCCTCCCCGAACGACAACGATGCTATCCTTTCGCGGTATCTCTGCGAGTATACGTGTGGACGGAAAAGACCTCGATCACTACCAACCCGAGTTCGACGATGAGACGAAGACCGCGACGTGTTGGATCCCGTCTGAAGCCGGGCGGTGCTATTCCATTCGGTGGCAGCAAGACACCAATATGGGCCATGGAGCCTCTGCCGCTGGGCGCATTTTCTTGGACGGCACGAAAGATATGAAAGCCGGTGCATATACGTCCTTTCACAGCAATCGATTCGCCGAATGCCATGGCGCCCCGATCTCGAGCAGCACAGAACGCCCGTTCATGTTTGCCAATATCATTCTCACCGGTGAGCATATCCCCTCCCCCCGTTGATTTAACTTTAACTTTACTTCCTTTTGATCTAAATATTGATGTTTGAACTAGACGACCATGCTGCCACCACTTCTACCGCACCATTAGACGTTGGTAGCATCAAACTCACCATTCAACGTGTCCGTAAGACGGGAAAAATGCTCCCCGAGAAGAATCGTGATCACATAAGTGGATCGGTCCTGGTTCTCCACGAACGTAGCAAGAAGGCAGGCGGCCACGCGACGCAGTGAGTCGGAATAAGCCCATCAAGATAGATTGGTCCTGACAATGGAAGAAAAGACTAGGTCCAATTAGATCGGTTCAAACGACGAGGACCGTTCAGGCCAGTGAACCATATTCGCATGAGGACCATCATCCTTATGTGACGTTCCTCTTCCGATACAGACCTGCAGGTGAACCACAATACAATCCCACCCTCGAAGCACTCTATGAAATTTATAATCTTCTTGCACTATAGCCATCTTAGAAGCATCTGGGATCATGCCTCGGTTGGAGCCCCCGCAGCGAATATTACCAGAGACATACAACGACGATGCTGCGAAAGATGCCGACGAGCGAAGGAAGAAAGCGCAACTAAGGGCAATCGAGGTATGCACGCGACCTCAAGTTCCTTCCATACATCTGTTTAAACCAGAAGTCTAAGATACTTTCCCCCGGTGTTGTGATCTGGGTTAGGCCGAACGAGTGGCCCTCGAGGAGAAGCTTGCTTTGAATGTCCGACGCACACAGGCGCTGGGACACGGAGCCGTCAAGCCAGAGCAAGCGCCGGCGCGTCCCTTTTTCAAAACCGGGGAAGTGATCGACTTAACTATGGAGTGCGTGTGTCTAAGTGAACATGGATGTCTTCGTGATTTGAGCTTACATGGTATTCGATCCATTTTCAGGGACGACGACTAGGAGGTCTTTACAGTTTCCAACCATTCATGTACTAGCATTATCTTACAGTTTCTAATCTTTCATGTACTAGCATTATCTTTCATGGGGCCTGTCTGTGTGGAAGTCCGCCTCGGAGGTGTGTCTTGTCCTTATATTGAGAGCAAGCTCGGATTGTCCCATGCATGTCAAGCGACATTGGCTACTGAGAGCTCCATTCCAGTGTCGTCGACGAGCTTCCAGCACTTATAATATTCATTCCAAGGTTTGATTACGGCGCCGGGTTTCATACGAGTGTATAACGAGTGGCATTAAAGCACTGACTGTGAAGATGCAAGCATCTGTTGAAGGGCTGTTATAACAGACACGACGACAGACTCTGCATCTCGAAATAGCGAAAAGAGGTGAACAAAGTGAAGGACTCCCAACTATAAAAACACTGCTTGAAATCACGGGAGGCTGAACAGGTATCCAAGACACGTCAAAAACGAAATGTCCGTGACCGGGGTTTGATCTTTGCCCTCGACCTTCAGTCAACTTCCTCGCCATCAACATCTCCCAATGCACCACGATCAAAGGTGTCAAAGTTGGCAGCGGTCCAGCCGTATTGACGCTCCAGTCTCTTGCGGAAATCGCGCAGATGATGGGAGTGCAGCGTCGAATCTGGGTGGGGCTTATGAAACGTAATCGGCCCGTCTTTGACGTCAGGAGGGTCAAACCTGACAGAGGAGCCTGATCGGCAGACAGTGTCAGTGCAACGTCTAGAGGCGTTGGTCTACACCCACCTGCAGTATCAGGATGATACGTGAATCCCATCTTTTGCATGGCCTAAGTTAGGACGATAAGTCAGAAAGGAGCGAGACTGGTTTGGTGAGGCAGTGGGCAAACCAACCCTAACGAAGTGGTCCCATTTCATGCTCCCCACCGCCTGATCCTTGGGGTGGAACATTTTATTCATCACTTTCATCACTTTTGCGCCCAATACGAAAGGCACAGTCGCCGCAGGCTTCTCCTCGACCTTCTCTTTCTTCTCCACCAAGACTTCAGCGCCCTTGTCCTTCTTCCTGAACAAATTGGAAATCTTGGCTCCGAAACCCTCTTTGTTCGGGGGCTCACGATCCTCTGATATGGGTTCCGTGTCTCGTTTGGTCTTCTTCTTCTCCTTGGCGTCGACGAGACCTTCCGCGGCCAAGTAGACACGAGAGCTCATCGCATGACTGGGTTGATGAAGCGAGGTGGACCAAGCTTGCTTATACTCTTCTACGGCAGCCGCAGAGATTGTATCTGATGAGGCATGGACCTGCTTTTTTGGCCTGGGCTTCGGCGAGGCTGTCGTTGTTGTGGATGCTAGGCTAGTCGTGGATGCCATCGCCTGAGCACGAGGCGACATGGTTGGAGGTGCTGCCACTTCGTCTCCGGTCTTCTTTTTCTTCTTATTGCGTGTGCGTTTCTTCTTCTGGTCCTGTACATGAGAGTTAATATCAACGTAAGATAGTTTTTCGCGCCATGCATTCACCTTTTCCTCATCCTCCTAAAAGCCATCGATGGCGCGTAAGTATTTGCGGGCACGACGAGGCTGGAATTTCACGAACCTCGACTTCCTCCAATGTGGTCCTAAAGCGATCGGATGTTGGAGCCTCTTTGGGCCGGGCCCTGATCACTTCCAATTGAGGCATCTTTGGATCCCTGTCAATTGCTGGAATATAGTGCAATCCCGGCTGACGTTCTAGGCTCGGCAAGGTCTGGGAAACTTTGGGTTTAGGGGCGGCAGGCTTGGCAGCGGCCTTTTTAGTAGCTGCATCAGCTGCATTGACTGCGCCCTTGTCACGCTTACGAGGACCTTGAGAGTTTAGGGTTGGATCGAGCGAAAACAGACGTCCTGTGTTAAGTGAAGTGGCAACTAATCAGCCAGCGCAGAATACACGAAGGAATTCGTTAGGTGATACGCATACCTCCGAGTTGATTCATCAGCCTCACGAACGGATTCTTCGATTTTGGCGCAGCAGGTTTGCTCTTCGTACTCGGAGCGGGGATGTCATCTTCCGAATCGTCGTCGATGTCGAGGCCCTTTTTATCTGCTTCGCGGATCATCTCTGCGAGCATACGCCCGAGCTCCGCCTCTTCCTCAGAATCATAACCGCTCTCCGCATCCCAACCATCACCGCCATCGTCGTCATCGTCACTTCCTAAGTCTTCTTGTTCCTCTACAGAGGAGCGAAAACGAAGATCGGCGTGAGTGTAGGAAGACGGAACGAAGGAATCGAGTTGGGGTACCATCAGCAGAGCCGCTGAGAGAAACCAGGTCTGGCATTTCCGGATCATCCTCGTCAGAAGCGATGCCAACCTCGCCATGAGTCAAAGCTCTGGCCTTCTTCTTCCCCCCACCGGGTTCACCAGCCTTTCTATGCTTCGTCAGGGCACCACCAGCAGTACCCCCAGGCTTGCCACCTTTTTTCAGGTTTTTCCTGTCCTTGTGAAGTACCAGCGCATGTTTAAGTCGTTCGTCTTCAACGTCGGAGAAGTCAGATTCTTCATCGTCTGCCGGTAGGTACGACTTGTCGAAGACGAACGACCATTGAGGGGGACGGTTGCGTTCTTCCTGGAGCTGCCATGTAGCGTCAACGTTGAGACCGCTGATAGTAATATAGACCTTGGCAAGTCGCCGATATCAGCTTCGGGAATCAAGCGGGAAATCAAAGTCTGCTCCCGCATACCTTATCAACCTCCTTCCATAATTTGTCTAACGTTAGTCGATCCTGAGTCTTCGTCAGAGGTTTGACGAAAGGTTCGAGCGGCGACATGTTTTCAGAGGCGCTAATGCTCAGGTACTCAGCATCGATGTACACGTCAAATGCAGGCGTATATGGTGGGATGGTATCTCTGAGCTTAGCCCAATCGCCTGAAAGCGGAGCCTCAACCATGTCAAGTAATCTGACGGCATCCTTTGCAAGATATGATTAGACCAGATACAATTTCCAGCCAGACTATAGCGACTGCTACCGCTCACCCCGAGATCTCCGATAGCATCGAACAAGCCCTGTGAGAATCGAGTTCCTTCAGCTGGAGAGCCATCCAACGACTCGCGTAAAATGGCGTAAAGGATATGAAGCGGATATTTCGATTGAGGAAAAATCTAATTCTGGCAGTGAGTCTCTACAGGACGTCCCGGTAATCGTGTAAGATAGGCGTACCAATTCCATGACAATAGTATTGATTAAAGATTTCATCGCGCCCATAGCCTCTTCCCTCCTGAAGGCCATCCATGCGGACTGAACCGCGAAGAAGTAATGGCTGTAATACTCTGGTCCCAAGAGCAGAGCTCAGTGAGATCCATAGCAGTGGGAAGATTCAGACTGAACTCACTCGAAGCTGCCGCGGCAAGAGCTACATTTTTCTGCAAGATACCTGTAAGTGCCACCATCTGGCGGTACAGCAGGACATATCTGTCCCTGAAAATGCCGTCCTTCCGTCGGAACTCTCCACCGAGGTCTTCTGGGCGTACATCGGGAGCAAGGCTCTTAAGTTCATCTAATAGCAACGCAACTTGTTTCCAGGAGCCAGCAACGTAGTACGTATTGTGAATGCTAAAGTGATCAAGTCAAGTGCAAGTCAACGCCTACCGGCAAAAAGGTGGCTGTGCGCCCCAATCGACTCACCGTGTCCCGATAGCTGACGCGACTGCTTTGCTATCTTGAAAGATCTTTTCAACACTTGAATATTGCGATAAGAGGTCAACACGAGATTCGATGGTTTTTGCGACGTCGTCATAAAAAAACGTGTGGTCGCGTAGGCGGTCAACCTGGCCAAGCTGCTCTGTGATCACCTGGATTATCAGTAGGGGAGTGAGGCGAAATTCAGAGGACAAATTAATCACGATCAAGTTGTGATTCCGCGATTCGGATGAGTTCATCAAGGTTGAAGGGAGCCCGGACGGCGTTGGATAGGGCGTCTGCGAGGGCGTGTTTCAGGTCTCCGCTAAAAAAAAACTCATTGATGAGTCCCGCTTACCAGCTTTAAGACGAAGCTTCTCCGGTCCAGTGATGTTGCGGGCAAGGATTAACTCCCCTCCGTGTTCTTTTGCATAGAGAATAAGCTCTCTGGAGGAGGTACCGGGAGGTAGTCTTTTGCCATTGTAAGGTACCAGCGCGTTGGACCGATCTTCCACTGCCTTCTCCGGGACTTTAGCTTTCTTTTTTGGTACGATAAGCTGTCGCGAGAGAACCGGGGAAGGTACCGAAGCCTGCTTCTTCGGGCCCATTGCGCGTTTGGTGGCAGTGAAAGGATAAACATCAAGACGAAACCCCTGAGCAACGATAAAACATGCTTGGTCGCGTTGACCTTACCCCTTTCCCTTATTGCATCTCTGGCTGATGGCTGGGGATAGCTCGAATGGTATGTTACAAATCTGGATATCCTCATGCTGGCAATAGGTTCTGATCCAGTCTGCACCAGATTACAGTGTTTTCGCAAGTGCAGATTTTGATCCTAACGAGTATGCGAACGCGGTCCTCGCCGGCGAGACGTATCCCGCAACTGGCCAGAACAAACAGAAACTCACTAGAAGTGCTAGTGGGCTGCAGAGCTCTGACGTAGGGAAGGAAGACATTTCAGTTGCTCTAGCGAAGCTCACTTATGGTATAGACGATGTCTCGCAGCAGCTCAGGAACGTAGTGCGTACTTCGCCCCCCAGTGAACGCGACAAGGCAAGCGAATGAGCATTCAAACCTATCCTTATGTCCACAGGTGACCACGCACCATGAGGCCCTACTGTCTGAGGCCGCTAGTGTTCACCAACTCGAAGGGTCCTTGCACGCAGTCCGCCAAGGTCTCGTTGAATTGAGTTCGTCCCTTGAGAAGTGCGTGCACATAGCATCCTTCATATGTACTCACAGTCATTGACGGGCTGGCTCTCAGGCTCCGTTTAAAGATCCGTGTGCCATATCAAAATCTCTCTGCGCTCGTCACTCGGTTGCAACGGCTCCAACTCGCGGCAGATGTTCTACGGCGCACATCACGCTTTGTCCTACTGGCTCGGCGCTTGGAGTTTCAGATGAACGAACTCGCAAAATTTGGGGCTGCTGTTGCGAATGGGAAGCAATTGGTCCCCCCAGTGTCCGCAGTTTCGACTACAAGTCCTGCTATTGAAGAAGGCATTGGGCCTGAGGGTGATCGAGAAAGGAACATTGCCAAGGCAGCGATCAGCATTGCCGAACTTAGTAAGACCAATTATATCAAAGCGCCTTCATCAGTTTCAAACTGACCTCGTCGTTTAAGCATCACTATCGACCCCAGAATCGGCAGCAAAACGCACTTCCGATTCACTTGATGCTTTACCCCCGATACCTCTACGGTCAATAAATGCCGTCGTGCGGCATCTGCCCGGCATTGAAGCCGCGCGCGTCAAAATCACGGAGGAGATGGAGAACATGCTACGAGACGGTTTGGAGGACCTCGTACGTTTCCGACCATTACATCGACACAATGGTTTAAAATGCTCAAATTCTCTTTCAGAATCAATCTCTTCTAGCATCGTCACTTCAAACAGCCCACAATCTCCGTGTATTACCCGAACTGATCCATGATGTGGTTGACGAAATCAAAGAACACGTGGAGAATCGCATCAAATATGCATTCGACGTCACCAGAATATCAAAGGATTCCAACAAAGGTATGGTTATTCTTATTCCATGGCGGAACATCTAGATGGTTAATCATTTACTATGGTAGATTCTACGCCAGCGGTCACAAGTCTAATGTACCGCTCACGAGTTCGCACAGAGCCGACTAACATCAATGCTGCGCAGTGGACTGCAGCTCTCTGGGCTCGTCTTGAGGGCATGGTGGAGGAGTTGGCGAGCAGTTGTATCAAGGAAAGTCAAGACGGTCTTCAAGTGTTTGTCATTTACACTAACTTAATGCACTGTCCACAGGTTTATACGCTTGAGAAGGTGCTTCGACTAAAGAAGGATACCGCGACGAAAGCTCCTTTCCTAGAAGAGGTTTTGAAGACGCTGGATAACAAGCCAAGCTCAATCTTTTGGATGACCATGGCGCGAATACTTGAAACTCAGTCTAGGGAGTCGGCAAAAGGTATCGCGTGGTACCACATAGATGAGGAGTCGAAGTCTAATGAGCTTTCTTAGCCTCATCTTTTATTCAGCAAACGCTTAGCAACGGATATCCTCGGCTACTTCGTTTATTCCACGACTTCTTCTTAAAGATTGGCTTCCATACGGATACCATCTACAGTCAGAGCTATCAGAGGTAAGTCACAAATGCACGCTATGCCCTGATGCAACACACCTAAACTTGCATTGGAACCGGCAGCCCGGAAACTGTTCTTGTCCTTCGGGCGATCACGAACTTCGAAGCTTTGTACCTCTCCCGGTCTTCCAACAGGCTCACAGAGGCGGTAGGAACTGCAGTAGCCGGAGGAGCCCGTGCACCTCCCGGCATGGCCGAGGGTGTCGCTGTGGCTAGGACGGTCGCAAACGAGTTAGACTCGGCTCGATTTGACCCGTTGTTGGTGAAAGCCGTTGCGAAGAGTGTCGCTAGCGCGCTGGATATCTTCCTGGCGCGAGTTGATGCCCTTGTGAGTCGGACTCTATATATCTCTACTCAGACTCATTAAAAAATAATGAAATTGAAGACCACAAGAGATCGCTCGGCCACAACACTCATAGGACCGGGTGCCACAACTCAGGAAGCGGTTAACGCCCAGCTCACGAGCGCTTTATACAACTGTTGGCTTCGTCTGAGCAAGCTTGACGGAGAATACCACAAAAGTGTCGTTGCCATCGTTGATCCAGCAGTCCAGGTATAGAGTGATTTTATTACAAGCGTTGGTCTTTGAATCCTGATAATGTTATACTGCACTCTAGAATATGAAGACAGCGTATGAAAAGATCACGGAGCCCCTTCTCCTCGCCATTAGACACGACCTTACCGCAATCGCTTCGAGGCTTCATCGGGTTGACTTTGGCAAGGCGTTCGACCCTGAGGCTGGAGTTGGAGGACCAAGTCTGTACATGAGGGATATGGTCGATAAGCTCACATTTGTGAGGGATGAAATCCTTGGCAGATTTGTCATTGGCGATCTCGCAAGGACATGGTGAGTCCGAAGACTATAATAATTAATCCTGTTACTCATCGTTTCTTCACGATCGCTAGGGTGGTGGGCATTGTACGCAGAGTGATCCGTAGCTTCGTGCTCAATGCGTCACTAGCAAAACCTCTCGGAGAGAGCGGGAAACTGCAGCTCACATCCGATATGACAGAGTTCGAGTTCGCTTTGAATGCGTTCATGATGCAGGGCGGTTCGCAGAATCGAAACTCGATGCGATCGGACGCCATAGCAGAGGATTACATGGCGCTGCGAGCTTTGAGGTGCGTGCAGTCCTGTTACGAGATGGTCCACATTTAACAGGACCGCATTCCAGGCCACTCCTCTTCCTAGACAACGCTTCTTTGGCTCTGGAGGACCGAACAGTGGGGTTGCCGCCTCTGATAGTCCTTCACCATATACTGGTCCGATCCCCATTGCCACTTCCCCACGCCATCCACGGATGGAAGGTCGAGGAATATGTTCGATGGGTGGATGAGCATACCGAACAGGAAGCCTTCACCTTGATTGAGGGGTGTTTAGCGCGCTGGGAGGCCACTTGCGGAGAGGACGAAAGGGTTTCGGGCGAAGAGTACGTCACATTGGCACGCTCCGTTTTGGTGCGATCAGCTTCGAATGTCTAGGACGGATTTAATTGCTTTCAACATGGCCTAGCATTCATGCAGTGTGCCAAGTGCAGACCCAAGAAGTAAGCAGGCCTACCACAGGGTGGAAAAAGACATGTTTGAGGTCGCAACATGGGATTAAACATTGGTCGAAACAATGAAAAAATTACCCCATTAGGAAGGTGACTTGCTCCATTAGGAAGGAGGCACTTATGTTTTGACCTGTGTTTAATCCCATGTTTCGAGACTAAACATGTCTTTTTCCACCCTGTGTACAAGAGTCCAATCAGTGGGCAAGCCCTCCTTGATATCCTTCAAGCACTTATCATGTGTCAACTGAGTAATGAGACCACATACATATGGCGAAGGCATTGAAACATAGGACTTAATTTCCTCACTGCCCTTATACAGTTCCCATCCAAAATTATAGTGTGGACTCGCAGTAATGCAGACTCGAATTGACTCTTAGCTGGTAATAGTATATACCGATTATAAAACAAGGCCAGGGTATACAGGATAACACTTAAATACGCCACCAACCCCAACGACCGAAACCTCTCCGGTCCCTTTGAAGCTGCTCTTTCAATGACAGCCCGATTACCACCATCGAGGCCACTCTTGCAATAACGCTCCCGATTCCACTGTGCCAATCCTCCGCCAGTCTAGTTCTTCTTCGACGAGAGGGTCAGGCCCTTCACCTTCTTCCATAACCCTTTCGACTTGCCGGATGAATCTGCTGGTGCGGTCTTGGGCCTCGCGGTCGACGAAGTCTGACTCCTCTCTGGAATCGGGCGCGAAGGCAAGCCCAAATCCAACTCAGAGGAGCTGTCGGTACGTGATCGGGACTGCATAAACTTTGACTGGGAAATGGATGTGTTCACGGGGGCGCTTGTGGGTGGAGTCTCCGGCATATTGGATGTGGCAGCTGAGGAGCTGATCGATGATGACAGCTCGGGGGGATGAGGTACGTGAATGTCAGAGCCGTCTTCGAGGGTGGTCACGTCGTCCGTAAGAGGATCTTGAGGCAGGATTTGAGGGGTTTCTGGAACACCTTCATCATCATCGTCATCGTCGTCATCTCCGTCTTCGCCTACTGCGCGCGATATTGAGATTCCCGGCGCGTTGTGCCTTTGCAAGACAGCATCAGCACCATTTACGCTCTCGTCGTCATCCCCTTCCGCCACTCTCTGATCTAACACACGAGAGATACCAGCGGTAACGTTTGATTGACTCTGCGTTCGATTGGAAGAGTTGAGAGTTTCTTTATTGGGGATCTCAATGGACTTGGTCAACGAGTGTGCGCGAGATCGACCTGCTCCAGCCCCGCCTTTGGGGGAGCGTAGACTCCCCAAAAGACTATCGTCGGATGGGGAGCGACCTGTCCCTGGGCTGCGTGCGGAGTTGGGGTGCGTGCCTCCACTACTCTCCCGTTTGTGTATACCGCTGATCTGCGCGAAGTAGGTGGAACGGGGTGATCCCGGGTTGGAGAATGTCCAATCCCAAGAGAGCCCTTGTGTGGAGACCACAGACGGAGATCCCAAAGCCAGCTGATGCCCCTTCATTGACGGAGATTGATTGACAAGGCGACGTTCTTGTCGGTTTGCTAAGGGAGGAAGGTCGCCTGTAGGTGTGATAGTTAGGGTCATG
Organism: Tulasnella sp. JGI-2019a; assembly: GCA_019633535.1. NCBI lineage: Eukaryota > Fungi > Basidiomycota > Agaricomycetes > Cantharellales > Tulasnellaceae > Tulasnella sp. JGI-2019a. The sequence continues at coordinate 44,938 of WSUE01000192.1, forward strand.
AACTAGATACCTGAATAATAGGCTTTGAATGACTTAGTAGGGTATTAACCAGGTAACTCTTCTTCTTGACGCCTTTGAACACCTGATGTTGCAAGAGTTGTTCCGCCGTAGGCCTGAAGGTGCGAGGTCAGTTGATGGGTTTTTTAACCCAAAAATGCGTGTCGAATTACCTCTGCGCCGGATCCTTTTGAAGACAGCTATCCACAAAGTCCTTGAGCGCCTTGGAGTACTTCTTTTCGCCGCTATTTCTCTCCAAAGTTGGAGGTAGGTTCTGTAAAGTCGCCATGAGGACCTTCTTCACGTCCTTCTGACGACTTCCAGGAGCTCTTCCAGCGCACATCTCTAGTACGGTTATCCCCAGAGACCATATATCGGCAGAGTAATCGTAATGTTGCTGTGTGATGACCTCTGGTGCCCTTAAAGTCGTCATTCAATCAGCAAAAGGTAGGGGAAAGTGATGGTTGGGACCTCACATCCATGACGGTGTTCCCACAAAGCTCCTCCGTTTCTTAAGTCTTACAGAGTCCTTGGATCCACTGCCTTTCGAGGCGGGGCGTACTCCCGGGCTTGTCGTTGTACTCACACCGAATACAAGTGGTCCACCTCCTGCGCCACCAAGACCACCAGAGTGCATACTCTTACGAACAGCACTCATGATGCCATTCTGACCTGTACCTTCCTCATCAGCAAGCGATACGGCAACTCCTAAATCACCAAGTAGCACCCTTTTATACACAAGAAGGATGCATGAATCAGGTATGAAGGCCACGTGGAAGAGGGCTGGACTTACGTTCCATCTTCATCAACCAGAAGGTTAGCTCCTTTAATATCCCGGTGAACGAAACCATTCACATGAAGATAGTTAAGACCCTGGAGAGCCTGATGCAGAATACATATGACGACGTCCTCTTCGACTATGGAGATTCCGCAAAGAAGGCTGTCAGCTAACGACAGGAGAATCATTGCTGGAAGAGTTGAACTCACGTCCATCGATGAATGAATACTTCATGATGTCTGTGACCGAGCCCGAGTTCATCAACCGCATGGCAATATATAGCTGCGGCCTGGACTCCACAGACAACCGGCGGATAGGGGGCGGTCAGGACACTCGCGTGCAAGCCTAAGACGGAAATCTTACCCCATCATCCAGCTTCCTCGGACACGTAGGACGTTCGGATGCTTCGGAAGTGAGTGGCTTAGGTTCTATACCAGTGAGGCACCGATGCGTAGTGAACATTTGCTCACCTTGCTTAGCGACATGAGCTGTGTCTCCCTTGTTAGGAGTCGCAACGCTGACGGTTGCAATTTATCGAGGTTCAAAACCTTGAGAGCGCATGGTATGTCCTTAACGTCGTCTTCGCCATCCTTGTGGTGATGGATTGCTTGATACACGACAGAGCTAGCCCCAAACCCGATCGGCGAGAGTCTGGTGTAGTCTTCGGGGTTATCCGAGTACATAAGCCAATCATCCTTGACAGCCCCAATGAACTTGGGAGTCGATGGCGGATCCATATTGACTCTGAACGAAGCTTAGAGGGTGATTTCAATGCGAGGAATGGTTGGTAGCAGCGGGTAAGGAGATCAGGCCCGTCTAGGGGGTTACAATTCGGCGTGTGACAACCTCCAGGCAATGTTGCGTCACTCAAATAAGACTTTTGAATCCGACTTAACCATCTGACTTCGAACGGGGCTGGTCGGATTATCGATCCCGATCTCAACGGATCTCATACCCGAAATTAACTACGTCCAAGGGCAAAGAAGAATTGTATCGGACGTAATAGGCCACGTTATTCACAGTGCTATGTTAGGCGTTTAATAAGTATGCCCTGTCCCGGATGACCGAACGATAATGGCGCTCAAGCTTGTGGAACCTGCGATCCAATAATTAAGTTTCAATTTCAATAAAGTCAATATCAATTTACAGAGATTTCGGAAAACCTTGGCCACCCCCTTGTTTGTTTGGTTTTCTCCGTGCAACAACGGCGCGATAAAATTCTAAAAAAGACCAACGTCTCATCGACCTCTTCATGCCATTCCGGAGACTTAATACAGACCTTAAGGACGCTGCGTGAATGCTCTTGAAACGCCAATATACCCGTACTGACCTTGCCGCCACTTTTAACGTCTCCTACCCGCGCATCACCCGATGACACGGCTATGTATACCGTCATGGCGACGCCATCCCTCTGCACCGGTACACCCAGGGCCGACCATCTAACTAGCCAACCTTGTGGAGCTCTTTGCCAACGAGATCGAGCTATTTCTAGAGGAGTGGCTCACCGTTATCTACGACGTGCCTATTGCTATGGGTACCCTGAGTGGCATCCTCTGCAACATGGCAGTCCTACGGGAATGCCAAAGGCTGCGAGCCAGCGTGACAAGGAACGTCGACCGACATTCATGGGTCACATACAACTGATGTACTCAACATACTGCAGAAATGACCAGACAGCGTGGCATCACCACGGGCGTGCGGTGCAACATGCTTTCAAGCGGGGCCAGCGGTGGTCTATCTTGCCGGTCATGGGCTCGGAAGGATATCTTGCAGTCCAGTAGGTCAAAGGATCTGTAGTTGGGCATATGTTTCTGGACTTCCTGTAGTTATTTTTTGAATGCATTGATGCCACTAGCATACTGTTTGGCCAGAGCAAAAGCAAGTTAATTAATAAGAATAGTGTTTCTATTGGTACAATATATCATGAAACCAAGAAAAGGATTACAGTTGAAGAGATGAAATGATAAGTATGGGGAAGTAGCAGTCAATGCATGGGATGCTGTAGGATGGATTGTTTGCCTTATGGGTGTCCCCAACATCGGGGACCTCAACATAATTAGGTTCTGCAGCGTCTGCCATGACGTACAGTAGCAAATCTAAGAGGGTTGATGCTGAATATGTGATGTGTCAGTCCATTTTGTGATTTTTTTTTGAAAATCTATGTTTACAGGAGCGAAAAAGTGTTCAAACAGGGAGGTGGCCAAGGTTTCCCGAAATCTTTGACTGGCCCCAAGAACGAAAAGAAGGCAGCCAAATGTACACGTAAAGAAGGGGTCAGACGAAGCTGCATGCCTGTAACATCATCTCGGGGTTACCATTCAAGCGTGGATCAAATTGCCTCGTGTGATTCTGTTCACTGCAGCGTTCTATGCGAATGGTTCATGAGTCTGCCAACTCCTGCTCAGTGCACCCAGTCCAATGGAACGAATCAGCTCACATCCGACAGGTTTTTGTTTCGCAAGTACCAAGCCGATGGGTATCTGCGCTTGAAGCCCGCTTTTAGGTCCTCCACACGCTTCCCCGGTTGCCAACAAATCTCCAACTCAGGGACGTTCGGACAACACGTGGCGAGGAACACTGCCAGAGATTCTGTCCTCACGGGGAGGAGGGGCTCGCACAAGCCGAGTCGAACTAAGGTGTGGCTGGTGAATGACGATGGGCGTGGTAGGCGGTAGTCGAAGTCCGCGAAGTTGAACATTAGCTCGAGGTCCTTTAGGTATTTGCAGTAATGGATGAGGGTGATAAGGGATTTTTTGGTGACTTTTACCGGCTGTTCTGGTCCCCGGACGAGCGGTATGACGGCAAGGGTGTGAAGTTGTGGCAGTGACACCGCCAAGAGGTGAATATGTTGATCCGTCATGTCGTAGAACTGGACGTCGCAACAAAGCCTAATGCTTTGGAGGCACTGCAGCTTATACAGATGCTGAATGACCTGCCCCGTCAACATCTCGAACATTCCGACGAGCTCTATCTCCTTGAGGAAGAAGCTTCTATCGGCAAGATATCTCAAGGTTTCCTCCTCGCCATCCGTAATTTTGCATGCGCAAAGGTACCGAAGCGCCGGTATGTTGGACTCAACAAGGAGAGCGGTGAAGAGATACGATGCGGAGACTGCGAGTCGCTGCAGGGAAGGGAATACCACGACGCGATCCACATCAGCGACCTCCACCTCCGCATCATAGATGTCGTCACTTTGTGTTAAAATGACCTCGACCAGGAGTTCGCATCCGGCTAATGTTCGCCAACCCGCGAGCGATATGTCGCATAAGTTCGCGAACCGCAGTGCAGCAAAGACAGCAAAGTCTGACGTGAAAGCACCATCGTTATACGCGTATTCCGATCGCTCCCCGAGAGTCAAGCGCTGTAATCCCTGAGCGACGGCACCGACCGTCAGAAGTGCGCCACCTATGTCGGCATCACTAGAGTGTCCGCTAACATTGACCTCCGACGTAGATGGGCCGAGGAGAAGGGCCAATGTCGTGACTGGCTGATCATCCATGAATTCCATGGACAGGTGTAGGGTTGCAAGGTTCGGGAATATCGTCTCGCCGTGGACATCGAGAAGACTGCGTAGCCGATCAACGACATCATCCATCAGGACACCGTCGAGGGAGAGGTGGTGAACTTTGTGAGCGTGGTGAATGAAAAGTGTCCATTCGGAAAGGTCCGCGGACATCAATGCGCCTTCGTCTTCGTTATCTTCATCGACAGCAATCTAGACGAATATGTGAGAATTAGGGCTTCGGTGGGTATGGAAGATGATCCTTACATAGTATAGACATTCAAAATGGTCAAACCATAACCACGAGAGCATGCCCAGTATGAACTCTGCTGGCATTCTCGCCGTTCGCCAAAGCGTATCGATGGCGTATATAGACCATTGCTTGCAGACTGATGCTACAGTGACGAGGTCCCTCGTCTGCAGCCCCTCAAAGCAGAATACCAAGAGTTCTGGTACAGCTAGCGCGCGGTGACGGGTTGGTACTTTATTGTGACGAAGACGAGAAACGCGTCCAGAATGCCGTTTCTTCCTCAGAAGCATATTACTTGAAAGTTTTGGCGATAACATGACGCGTTAAGACGCGAACGTCAACGTTTAGCAGATATGATAGCGAAATTGTGGGGCGAAAGCCAGAATAGCGGACCTTAAGTTGACGTGTCAGCAGCACAATATTGTGCATGGACGCGTCAATAGAGAAAGTAAGGCTCACTATCTTCGAGAAGAACTGCGTTAGAGAGTTAGCTAGTAGGGGAATCGAATAATGGAATATCGATCAAATTCATGCTTGGTCAGCATTGTACCTCGCAGCATCGAAATCGCGAACAGCAGTGGTCATGACTTGCGGGCATAGGCTGCATTTGATAAATGGAAATGAGGGTGCCTTGCTTGCGTTCATACCTTCTCGCGCATTGCCATATATCGAGCTTCAGCCATAAGTAGGGGGAACGACATCAACGCCGGTGTTGCATCTCAATAATTTTAGGTAAGATAGCCTAATTAACCAGTTTGGGTGGCTGGTAGTTGGTGAACGCTTGGATATCCGTGATTGCTTTGCCAAGAATGAGCGAGTGGATATCCTGTAAAGAGAGAATGGAAAGAAAGTTTGATTAGCACATTGGGATGTCGATTTCTCCAAGCATCGGCAAAACGCGGACGTACATGTGTGCCTAATGAAGAGGGTGAAGTGAAAGCAAATTCAGTAACGAAGAGAACTTATCGCATGCAGAGAGACATACCTTCGTATGTGTTTGCCACTTGTAAGTTCTGTGCATGGCGCCCGATGTGGTACCTGGCACAAAGACCGAAGTTTTCAATCTCCAATCGTAGGTAAGGACCGTTGATGTGAAGGAAGGACTCACTCATCCGCACACGCATTCCCACCAAGCACATCCAACAATGACCTCGCCCCCTCCAACGCCTTCCCACAATTATTCCGCTTCACGATACTGACCATCTCCGGTGCCCACTCCCCCTTATCCTTCAGCCTTCCCACTTGCAAACTCGCCAAAAGACCCAGAGAAATCTCAGTATGTACATCCGCAAGCTTCTTCTGTACGAGTTGGAACGAAGCGAGCGGCCTCTTGAACTGATGACGCTCCAGAGCGTAGTCTCGCGCGCGGTGAAGGCAGTCCTCCAATGCGCCCATCACGCCCCAACTGATCCCGAATCGTGCATTGTTTAAGCAAGAGAATGGTGCGCTAAGTCCGACGGCTTTAGGGAGGAGAGCGGTCTTGTCGAGTTTGACACTGTCCATAAAGATGGAACCTGTGATCGAGGCTCGGAGAGAGAGCTTATTCTTGATCGGGGGTGCTGAGAGGCCGGGTATATCCTAAATCATTGAAGAGTAGTTTCATCAGCTCGTGACTGCAATCATTATGGGAAGTCGTCAATACCTTCTCCAGGATAAACCCTCGGATCTTGCCATCCCATTTACACCTTGCCCACACCACGAAAACGTCGCTATTTAAAGATTGGATCAGCTTGTCGTTGGAATAGCTATTGTTCAGGGATGCCACTCACGCAACAGGCGCATTCGAGATCCACGTCTTGCTCCCGTTGAGAACATAGCCTCCGTCCGATAATTCTGTCGCTACTGTCTCCATACCAGACGGATCGGAACCATGGTTAGGTTCAGTCAACCCCTAAAAAAACTCTAGTCAGATCAGTCCTGCTTCAGAATCAGCCAAAAACCCAAGCGCCTACGAAGCAGCCCACAAGCTCTCCCTTAGCTTTTATTGAAACACCCCAGCGGTAAGCCAAATGATTAAACCAGGGCAATGTTGAACAGATGGCTCACCTAATGCTGGAAGATACTTTTCCTTCTGTTCCTCCGAACCGAACTCGTTGATCGGATGCATGACCAAGCTGGATTGAACGGACATGGCGGATCGGTACCCAGAATCGACCCTCTCGACCTCACGTGCGATGAGGCCATATGCGACGCTACTGACGCCTGCGCAGCCGTATCCTTTGATCGTTGCACCTAGGAGCCCGAGTTGGCCCATTTCGGAGAGGATGGATTTGTCAAAGTCTGTTGTTGGAGTATGCTTCGGTTAGTGGGAACAGTTGAAACGATTTGGGAAGTAGTAAAGGGTGAACCTTCTGTCCTATAAGCTTCGAGCACACGAGGCTGAAGCCTTTCCTATTATAGAGTGAATCATGGAGGTGGATGGTTGTGAGTAATGGTGCCTCGACGTGAGGAAGCTCCAGCTGCGCTCACTTGGCAATATTCACGCGCCATTTCACTACAACGGAGTAAACCATCCCGTCAAAGAGAGCAAGACATACGGCTTGAATGCCATCGTACCTGATGGCGATCTCGTCCTCTGTCAAGAGCGACTGCATGTTAAGTGGGTCCTGTGAGAAGTTGAACAGAGCGGTCGTGAGCTATTGAGCTTCTATCCACGGTATCAAAGGATAGTGTTATACCTCCCAGTTAAATTTGGCTGGGACAACACACATACATTGTTAGCTCTATATGCACATTGAGGTGAGCATCATGGGCAAACTCACCAGTTCCCGAGGCCATTCTCGCGAGCGTCATGCTAGGGCTTTTGTTCGCCATAGAGAGCGTTGACGACCTCGCTAAATGTTTCACCGTCTTCTGAAGGAATGCCATATCGTTTGGAATGAGTAGAGGGAAGTGAACGAACAAATGGAATGGATCCTGGTCCCAGGTGACACTTCCGGGTCCGGAACATGACGATCGCCGTTATGTAAAACTAGGATCGCCGTGAGAAGTGACCACCACACTCGCACTTGAACCCAAGCTTCTCATTTACTTTACGGCCTTTTGTACTTGAACAACATATACACTCCCCGCATAAGATGTACAGCAAAAAAGTAGGAGGCGGGCCGCCTAAAACGGCATGGGTCAAACCTCAGAGTCAACCGCCAGGTAATCGATCCAATGCTTCGCAGAAGAAACCTCAGGGGATGCCCAAGTTCACCAAGAGTGACGAGGTGGTCAAGATAGAGAAGCTCATCGATGCTTTAGAGAAGGGTGTGAATCCCAAGGCTGGCCAGACTGGTTGCTTCTGCATGGGTGCGCCCACCTTGTCGCATGATTCCGAGGCAAGGGACCCTGACGCGCATTGAAACCAAAATAAGCTAGGAAGCACGATCTCTCGATCTATACCCCCATATGCCACTTCTGCGGTCTTATTCTCTGCGAACTCCAATCTCCTGCTTCACCATGTCCGTCATGCTTCTCCCCAATCCTGTCAGATCGCGACCGGGCTGCACTCCTCGCTAGACTGGAAGGCGAGAAATCGCATCAGCTTGCAATGGAAGCGGAGCAACGAGAACAGGAGCGCATCAGGAAGCAACAGGAGCGGGAGATTCAAGCTGGTGGAGGAGCGTTCCCTTCCTTGGCTACCAGTACGAGTAGCGGGTCTTCTATTCCCCAACGAGGGCATACACCGACGAGCGATGGTGGTGGTGGATCGCACAAGGTCCTCTCACTCAACGCTCGGACGAAGCATGTCACCGTACGGACCATCACCCCTTCAGTATCCGCACCAAACTCGCGGCCGGCCTCACGCGCAGTGACTGCAGAAGAACTCGCCGAGAAGGAAAGGATGAAGCCTGTACCGGCTCCATCAGATGAAGTCAACTACGTTAAAGACGCCAGAGCGCCAGCGGACCGGCCATGGATGAACTTACGAGGCCCCTCTTTGACATACATCCCTGTTGAACTGGACCCTTCGAGTCAACGCGGTCATGGAGAGAAGAAGAAGAGGCAACGTGGAGGGCAGAAGAAAAGTAGTCTTGTAGGCGTGGTTGGTGCGACACCTGATGCATTGGAGGATAGCAAGGTCCTTAGTTCCGTAGAAGGGCCAAGAGAGATAATGACCGATTGAATAAAACGGGTGCCTTGATTGCCATCGTTGATGCCCCGAAGTCGTCAGTGGATCCTTTTGGCCTGGTGCGACTCGGACGGAATGCCAAGCTACGGAAGGATCTCATCACATTGGGACCGCGTTATATCACATCCCACATCGTTCGCGTGCTCTTCCAACTCTTCGGCCATTTTTGAAAGATCAACAACGATCGAGTCAGCTCCTCACGCAGGAAGCAATATACCATCGGCCCGGTTCTCCGGCAACTTCGGGCTACGCGGCATCGCTATTCCCAACGACACCACCTTTCACGAGGCATATTCAATCTTTCGGCGCCAGTGGCTACCGCAGGTGAAGAATTACGACACCGAGGTATTTGTTGCCTGATGCAGATCTCTACCTGATAGCATAAGCATGGTCGAATATCAATTGGGCTCAGAGCCGCATCGCGTGCTCTGCGTTCCAGAACTGCTCCTCCACTGCTTCGAATACCTCTCAAGAAGCGAACTGGTAATCGCGTTATTGGTTTGTAAGGGCTGGTCTGCCTCGTTGGATGTGCTTTGGCGGGAGCACGAGGTGCCATTGAGTGTAATCATCGATAAACTATCCCAGGTGAGCACTTGGAACGTCATCCGACCACGTCGCTCTCGCAACTCCTAATAATCCCCGGGTCTTACAGCTAATCGAATCGGAACTCCCCCAATCGGACCAAATCACGTCCCCCTTAGCGTTCTTCGAAGAATTCGCGCAGAAAATCACGCAGCTAGATGTCAATCAAGATATCACCACCGAAACTGCTGAGATCCTCGCCGGTATCTCTTCGGCACTTGGGACCCATCTCTTCCCCAATATGACAGCGCTAATGATATCAGAATCCAGCTATTTCGATACAGAGAGTTCGCCTTGGTTCGAGTCCTTCATCACGGATAGGCAACAAATCACCAGTATCGCATTCGAGAATTACACCGACCTCGATGAATTGCAACCGCTTCTGTCAGCTCTCGGAAGAGCCGCTCCTTACACTCAACAGCTTGCGCTTGAAGAGGATGTGGCGGGATGGTTGGAGATTGACTGCAGTGTGTTCAAGCAGCTTCGAGTGGCATATCTACGTGACTTCGCCCCAGAAAAGTGGCGGCCCCTCGTCGAGGGTTGCTGCTTCTTGGAGAAAGTGGTTATATCAGTCACGGACGACGAATACCCAAGCGATGGGCCGTTTCCGGGGCCGCCGCTAGTGAGCTATTCTCTCCGAGAGCTTAATGTCCAGTGGAAAGAGTATGGTTACGCTCTTGCGACCACTATAATGCCGAACCTCCACATCCTCGCGGTGGGTGATCTGTCTGGCGACACGGACATCACTACCTTCCTCGGGAAACACAGCCCAGCCTTGCAACATCTGGAGATCACATATAGCAATGGCGAAGTGGGAGATACCGCGTTGGAAGGAATATCCAACTTGAAAGAGCTGCGGACAATACACCTATCCGGGGGCGTAGACAGTATCCTCTTCTCTGACAGCGCAATCGATTTCCTTGCCCGATCACTCCAGCATCTTGAGCAGTTGTCATTACAGTTCGAAGATTACGCTGGAGCGCCCATCTTGCTGACAGGGAACAGTCTCAACTCCATTCTTCGCCACTGCCCCGGTTTGAAGATCCTCGAACTCTCGCTCAATCTCCTCGACTTTCAACCTGACTTGACGGAAGTAGCACCAAGCAGAATCTGGAGCCTATCGATATATGAGGTCACGCTGCCTGATGACGAAGTGGCATTGAAGGGTATTGCAAAACACTTGGTGGCATGGTGTCCAAAACTGGAGAAACTCGGTCGTGGACCTGATCTGTGGAAGAATCGTGACCGCAAAACTTCGGAATGGGAAAGATTGGCGGAGTTATTTAGATTCTATCAAGGATCCAATACTGTTGTGCCATGGTGAGTTCGCCCTCTTCCAAGTGGAACGAAGTCCTAGTGGATTTACATTTCTCGGTATGGCTTCTCAAGGCGGAGTGTTTATACCAATTAGGTCATGATAGAGGCTCGAGGCGGCCGGGAAAGGGAGCAATGACCGCACATCGTCACTGTCAGTACAATACTCCCGACTTGGAGATAATCTTACTTGGAGAAATCTGCTAAGAGTCGAGACCAAAGTTTGTGAAATGGGTGGAAGAGAGGATGACAAGCTGCATCAGCCAAATCGCTAGCTGCCAAGCCTCAGCGTATCAATCTCCCCTAAGAAGACTGTTGCGGCGAGGGACGACCTAATCACAAACACTCAAAAGAGATCATGGTTTGTTTCGCACAGATACAGATCCATTTTCGGTTTCCGAACATTCGTCATCCTTCGTCCATACCTTGATGTCATCTTTTGAGGACCTATCGCTGGACAATGAGGTGTGACTGTGGCTGGTGTGCCTGCCCTGATACCCCTCCAACATACTGTAGTACCAACGGCTTCCAACACTCGGTCGTGATGTGCATATGCGGTCCATCACATGTCAAACGCACGACCGCACCTCGTTCGTCCAATGTCCTCAAGCCGATCCAATCCTCCTTGTACAAAGGCTGGTTGTACATTGACACTAGCGGTGGTGGCTCTGATGACGTTCGAGCGGTCACCAACTCGTCGTCCGAAGTAATCTCGTATGATTCAAACCAGCCCGATTCCTTTGGTGTGACGGTCGTGTCGTCTGAGAACATCACTAGGACGAGGTTGCTAAGAGTGGCGAAGTTCTTAGCGTATGTTGTGTTTCGACTGGACGCAATCTCGTTGTTGATGGCAGGTAGCCAGTGATTCCGTTGGAGGTAGGTGGCGTAGTGTGTTGTGTCTCGGAAGTACTGAGCCTAATTCCAGTCTGGTCAATCCTGCGAGAAGCATAGGCAGATATGCTCGGACAAGTGCATACCGGTATTATATTAGCCTGAGCCCAATCCGTGTAGACCTTTCCTTTCCCATACGCGAACATCAAACGGCAGAGGAGGTCAAAGGGTCGGCATTTGGGCAATTCGGAGACGCCCATATGTTGAGAGCCGAATGTGATGAGGTTGTGCATTCGAGGAGCGTTGTAGAGCTCAACGTATGCTCGCAGGAATTGGCCACCTGTGTAGTGATATATTAGGAAGGGAGGTGCGGGAGGGATATGGGGGACAAACCCTGTGAGAACCCGATCGCATCAAACCCATCTTCTAGCTCTTTCACAGCATTGAGTTGTTCATAGACGATCTCTAATTGATCGTCAATCTTCCCGAACTGGGTCGCCTCGTCATGAGCATCATGTCTTTCGTATACACGTGAATCCAAAGAAGAAACTTACGAATCCAGCCTTCCGATCGTCGTCCTCTTTTTCACTAATGTACACACTATGCACGAAGATCCCAGGGTGAACTTGTTTTATTTCGTCGATGAATCCAAGCATTCCTTCGGTATGCGCCGAATCCCCCAAGCCATGCCAGATCACCAGTGGGCGTGGAGTTGGCTTCGGTGCGGCGTAGACATGTGCCACAAAAGGAGAGCAGATAAATCCACCAAGAGCGCGTAGGAACAGCATTTAACCTCAGCGGCAGTAGTGAAGGTTGTGAGTTTTGGTTCGCGGAGTTCGCGCAGCCACTACAGAGAACAGAGAGACGGCGAACATGGCCTTTCCCCGTCGTGTCACAATCCTCATCCTAGAATTACTCTTCCTACATCTCTAGCAACAAATATGTCCGGCCCAGCAACAGCAGTGACGACGTCTAAGTTCACGGCGTTTATGAACCATCCTGCGGGTTAGTGGTGCGTGTGAGGGTTGTTCGACCAAAGCTGATATTTTGGTTTGACAACTCCCATGGGTATCTCTCACGTAAACATAAAGGGCCGAAGACGGTGTTCTTCTGGGCACCAATGATGAAGTGGGCTCTTGTAGCGGCTGGTGTGAAGGATCTGTCACGGCCGGCTGAGAAGCTCAGTGTATCCCAGAACGTTGGTGAGTTATGCCCCGATGTTCCGCGTGCCTTATTACACCATTGCCACTCGTTTCACCGATCCTGCTCGTTCTTTACTATAGAGACCGACTAATGCTTTGCGTTTCTTCAGCTCTCGCCGCAACAGGATTTATCTGGGTCCGATGGTCCTTAGTTATTACCCCCGTAAACTACAGCTTAGCAGCGGTACGAAGAACATGGCTGGATCGAATATTTTACGAACCGTGAAGTAGCTGACCTGTGGTTTCTGCGTATCTTTTTAGGTTAATTTCTTCGTTGGCATGTCTGGTGCGACACAGTTGGCCAGGATCTGGGAGTAAGTGAGATCATTAATCATTGGGTCTCTCTTTGCTTACAAAAAACATTTGTTTTTTGTCGGTATTCCCCTAGCTATCGGAGGAAGTTGGAGGCTGGGACTTTGAAGCCAGCTGCAAACCCTGCATAAATGGATCATTCGTGTTGTCCGGCGATAGAAAAATCTATCAAACGATATTTCACGCATTCTGAAGAGCTAAAACCGAGGCCTTTGATGCAAGAAGCAAATTAACTATCCGTACCTTTCACCAAAAATAGGACGTAGTTCCAAGATCAATCACAATAGATAAAGGTTCGCAAAAAGGTATATAATCCACTCCACTCCATAAGATAATAAGCTTTCTATGGCTATTGCGGTCGAAGGTACAAAAAGCAGTAACCAATAAGGAATTAGAAGCTAGAGTGGGTGGGCAATGTCGATATAAGTGGCAGCCGGACATAACGGGAACTGAATTCCTTCGGCGACCTTCACCTGCCTCGCGGACTTCGCGTGTATACTCTGCAACCCTTCGCTCAACGCTCCCGCTTGTCGCGTCATCTTAATGGGCGCCGATTCGCTACAAACTGCCAAAGCCAGTCTACAGATTCTCCCCACCCTTGTCAAAGCTGTACCTATCCCAGAACCGTTCAAATCTGCTGTCATTGGGATCCCAGATGCTGTCCTCCAGATCATCACAATCGTGGAGGTGAGCCATCCGTGAGCGCTTCGCGATTTGCATATCTATTCTGACTAGTTCGAACCTAGACTGCGAAAGGAAATATGGAGGATGCGAAAGTGTTGGCACTTTACATCGCAACTATCATTGACAGGACTATTCGCCCTTTAGATCTTCAGTGCGTCACCCCCGCCACGCAGAACAGGATCCAAGAGTTCCAAAAGTGAGTTAACCTTCTGATCCCAGCGTATAACGAGATTATTGAAGTCTGCTCCAAAGAACACTCCGACAGATTACGGACGAGATCACAATCCTGACTTCTGAGAGGTCGCTAAGAAAGCGGATATTCAGTTACGATCGAGATGCGTCAAAATTGAGTGCCTTGAAACAGATGGTTGTAGACGCAGTCACAGGCATCCAGGTAAAATTGTGCCGTTCTCGGTTCCTGCGTTGCATTGAATGCTCACTGCTCGTGATCGTTGCAGCTAGAGACCGTTGTCACTGCGGGTCATCAAGTCGAAGTGATGAATCGAAAACAAGATTCCACTCGCGACGACCAACAAGTTATGTATGGCCCGAAAGCAAGAACTCGCTTATCAAGACCAACAAGCCATCATCCAAAAGCAAGACCTTGCGTATCAGGACCAACAAGCTATCCTCCAGAAGCAAGAACTCGTTTATAAAGAACAACAGACCATCATCCAAAGACAAGACCTTGCTTATCAGGAGCAGCAAGGGCTCATCCGAAAGCAACAAGTCAGTGCTCATGTGCACATTATCGCTTTTCCCACCTCACAAATAATTACTTCCTTCAGGATGCGGGTCTGTCAAATCACTCTTTAATCTCATTTTCCTCCTTCTAATATTTTATGTTATCAGAAATCGATCGACTTATCGCGCTCCTTGGCAACAGAAACTCCGGCTCATCCAAGAAGCCACCGTGCCTGGATGGGACGCGTACATCGATATTGAAGTGGATATCGAAATGGATCGAGCAGCCGTCAGACGATGGGAGATACGGTTTATGTCTCATCGGGGCGGCTGGCAGGGGAAAGTCCTCGGTCGGTGCGAGCGTTGCCGAAGCCGCGCGCACTTCCAAGCGCCTTGGGGCCGAATTCTACTTCACAGTAGATGAACAGGATAGGAACGAAGGCGTTATTCCTGTGGTTGCACGCCAGCTGGCATCGTGGGGGGACAAGAGGCTTCGTGTTGAGATCACATCTGCGATTGATGAGGACCGTGAGATCACGGAGAGAACGCTGGAAGTGCAATTCAAGAAGTTGATACGGGAGCCACTGGAGACTCTCGTGGATGACGTTGACTGTGATCCGCTCGTCATGATTTTCGATGGACTGGACGAATGTAATAACCAGTATGCGGCCCGACTGCTTCGCCTCATTGGGCAGAGTTTCGCTACGCTCCCCACTCGAGTCAGGTTCATCATCACGGGTCGGCCCGAGCCGCATCTACTCCACCAGTACGACGCGGAACCGCTGGACAGCCGATTGCACGTTCGTTCCCTCGATTTGGAGGATGTGGGAGAGGTTGAGAAGGATATTGAAGCATTCTTGAAGCAGGAGCTACCGCAGATGGTGTGGGGGATGGTGAAGCGACCCTCAAACTGGCCGGGAGAAGAGCGGCGTATAATTCTCATCCGCCTATCGGGTGGTCTATGGATATGGGTTGTCATAGTGGCGCGTATGCTCGCAGATCCGAGGTTCCGCGACCCAGAGAAACAGCTCAACGCGCTCCTGTTATCGGCTTCCGACGCCGACGGAGAGTACGGTCAAAACACTGACCTGTACGCAATCTACTCGCAGATCATGAACCGAGCGTGCCCACCGAATTCCCACTCTGAGCTCCTCACTCTTCCGTGACGTTCTCGGAGCTCTTTGTGTCGCGGAGAAGCCGATAAACACCCACACACTGGCCTCACTCCTATGTCTCGACCATCTGAATAGCGTGGATTTCACCGACAGTCTGCGGACAAAGGTCCTAGGATACCTGCAGTCAGTACTCATCGTTCCTGACGTCGAAGAAGACGATCTTTCCCGCGACGCGAAGCCGATCCAATTCGTCCACAGGTCATTCAAGGACTATCTGACGGATCAGAAACGATGCGAGGCTCGGTTCCTGGTGAACATCGTCGAGCAGCATCGACGGGTGGCCATTCGCTGTTTGCGTCACATGGAGGACTTGCAGAAGCCCAATATCTGTGATATCGATCCGTCTATGCTCAACTCTGAGATTGGCAAGCATGGCGGCCCTTGTAGCGACGATGGGGATAGCAGCGAGGACGGGGATAGCAACGACAAGAATGATGATGAAAGCAGCACCAGAGCCAGCGATGATGTCAGAAGAGAAAGGGATGGAAGGATCAATCCGACCGGTATTGACGACGATCTCCTCAAATGTGGCGAGAAGAGCGCCGGAAGCAAACGCGACGAAGGGCTGGACATTAGGAGCCTTACCCGGCGACACATCTCGTCAGCACTACAGTATGCTTGTGAGAACTGGGCAATGCACGTTTCGGGCACATCCCCTGAGTGCGATGACGTGTATGCATCCGTGGATACGCTCGCTAGGACGAGACTACTGTACTGGCTGGAGGTGCTAAGTCTTCTGGAGATGACGAGGGGGGTGGTGAGATTGGTGAGATTGGTGGAAGTATGGCTCAAGGTGAGATTGCGACCTGCTCTGCTCTAGCGGCCCGGCTTATACGACCTTGGCAGGCCCGACCTCAGCAAGTCATGCCAGATTCGTCAGTGTCACCGACACCGAAAATACCTGGTTGCATTGCGACTTTCATAACGAAAGGTCTCGTGAACGCACAGACTCAACTTCAAACGAATATAATTCACACGACATCTGGTCCCCTATCCCTCCGAGCGCTCGACCATGTGAGGCGCTTTCTCGCTGACCTTCTACCCGTACAACACCCCGGTGTACGGTTTCAAGCCAGCGTGTTACCCACAGAATCCGATATACCTACTCTCAGCCTCCTGCAAGACTTCAAAAACTTCTTCGTCGAGTTTCAGGACCCGATTAGGACAAGTGCCCCGCACATCTACCTCTCCGCCTTGCCGTTCACACCGTCGCACACCTCCCTATCACGAGTATACGGCCATCTGGCGGAAGGTGGCCCCAAGCCTCGGCGTGGCTGCCCACAACAATGGCCTGACAAACACCCCTGTGTAGCTTGGTCGCCGGATGGCCAGAGGATTATCTCCGGGTCCCAGGATGGTACGCTCTGCTTGTGGGACCCTTCTACGGGAGCGCGTGTCGGAGAGGCTTGGAAATCCCATACCAATGTAGTCGTCCGCGTTTCCTGGTCTCCCGATGGCAAGATGATAGTCTCAGGGTCGAGTGGTGATACCATTCAGCTTTGGGATTCGACGAGTGGAGCACGTATCGGTGAAGCATGGAAAGGTCACACCAGCATAGTCATGTCCCTCGCATGGTCTCCAGATAGCAAATGGGTTGTCTCTGGGTCATTTGACAAAACTCTTCGCTTGTGGGATCCATCTACTGGCGCGGCTGTAGGAGAGGCTTGGAAAGAGAATCGTGACGTCTGGTGTGTGGCTTGGTCACCAGACGGTAAGAGGATTGCTTCCGGCCTCACTGGTGGTGATGGTATCCACTTGTGGGATCCGTCTAAGGGAGCAGTCGTCGGAAGGCTGGGCGTTGTGAATGCTTTCGCCCTCGCGTGGTCACCCGATGGACAGAGGATCGTCTCTGTGGATCTAGACGGAGACCTCTACATGTGGGATGTAGGTACTGGTGAACGTATCGGGAAGCCTTGGCAGGGCCATACCGGCGTGGTGTTGTGTGTCGCTTGGTCACCAGATGGCAAGAGAATCGTCTCTGGGTCTAGGGACAAGACTCTCCGCCTGTGGGATGCATCAACTGGGGCACCGATTGGAAACGCTTGGCGGGGCCACACGGATGACGTCAGGAGCGTTGGTTGGTCACCTGATGGAAAGACAATCGTCTCAGGGTCCTTGGATGGCCCGCCAATCTTGTGGAACTGTCACACCGGAGAGCCCTTCAGGTTTGGTCAGATTGGGCCAAATAGTCATACTCACCACGTCTATTGCCTCACCTTCGCGCCCAATTCAAACAAACTCGTCACCGCCTCCTCCGATGGTACTCTCCGCCTCTGGGATACGTCAAATGGGGCGCTAGTAGGGCATCCCGTGCGTCAAACAACTGCGGTCACCAGTCTAAACTTCTCACTCGATGGCAAATACGTTATCTCAGAGAGTGAAGAGTGTCGGAGTATTTGGAAGGTACCGGGAGAAGAAACCGTGTTGGCCGATGACCCGGAGGTCAAGCCCATCCCTCATGATCACCAACGTATCCTCAAGATTGACAAAGATGGTTGGATTCGGGATCCCGGAGGAAAGAGGATGTTTTGGCTTCCAGTTGTACTGCGACCAATGGGTGATTGGGGGCGGGCCTTAGTGAACGGGAATATCCTTGTGATCGAAGTCCCGAGTGTCCCGATTATTGACATTTCAGCTTATGCGTCCAGATTTGATCATGGCTTAGATACATGGTAGCAATGGGATGATTCAGGCACGCCTCGTGTTCATGGCTGGTAATGGCTACTTTGCGCGTGATACTTCTCCAACTTCGGCCCTGGCGAAAGCTTGTTCCTTTCTTGCTCGACCTCATCTACTTCACCTAGAGCAGTATAGGTCCTGGTTCAGGATTATCTATGATGATTAGGAATCGTTATAGTTCAACCAAGTATATATATATATATTCAATCGACGGGAGCTGCTGATCATTCTCGGAATTCACCAACGGATACCATTGCGAAGCGCCCACCAATACCCTCGTCATCACACCAGACACAGTAATTCCATCTGAGAAGACCAAATCATATCATCCTCTGATGGCGCTAATACATCGGTACACTGTTCCCTCGCAATATGATCCGGTCAAAGATTTCCGTTATCCATACCTCGTTTTGATGTACAGTCATCGCCATTAACATCCCATGTTTAGACTCTATCACCTCTCCATCATCATGAATCGGGTGTGATGAGTTTGTTTCCGACGTTGGCAGAGGTGTGATGTGGATATGTGTGCCGCTTTTCGAGCTCCCCAGGGCAAGAGGAAGTACAGAATACTGAGAAAGGTTTTACCTCCCGTGTGTGTGACCCGAGAGAGCGACCTCCATCGGATCACTCAATGAGCCCGTGTTTGGGTGGATCTTCCTAAAGTTAATAGTCACAGAGGAAAGTGAACACGGTCACGGCGCATGTGAAGGCAAACGTTTTGTTATGATGTGATTCTAACTTGAATACATCAGCTCTGTGTGATGTAGGTCTACATATCATCCACGGAATGCCGTCACGGTAGTGGGCAGATCCAAAACAATCGTTTGCTCAGCTAACCACGGGGGGGGGGGGGGTCAGCAAACTATCTGTCAATGAAGGTTTATCTTGCCTGTCCCATCTCCAGCCTTTCTGTAGTAGCGCTTTAGATTGTCGTAGAACTTCGATAATCATGACTAAACTAACTATGGCGTCGGCTAGCCGCGATTCTAAGGATTGACCCTCTGGCGCGGAAGGCTTCGGCCCGCTGACTGAGAACACAGCTATCTCAAAAGGCCTTCTTGAATGCGTGGTTGCGGCCGTGCTTGACAGTTCATTATAGCGAAACTAGGTCACCCTATCTTTGGCCCCTGCGCCACGTGCCAACCGACCCTTGAACGCGTCCTTTCTTGGTACTAGCTAGCTTCTCAGTGTTGATCGGTAGAATACATTATGTCCTTCGGTTCCAGCCAAGTTAATAAGATCTCCCTTCATGTATAATTATATCATGGCGGATCTTTATAAATACACCGGGCGGCATTGTAAAGGCGTTCTCTCAATGTCATCGATCGTCACCGACGTCCAACGCACGGCATCCCCGCAGCCCTAAAGTTGCATGACAAGAAAACTCTTTCAGTTAGAGAAAGAAAGTTGGATAATGACGGGTGCCATTGACATTATAGCCATATTGAGCACCTGCCTCATTGGGAAGATTGGCGACCTGAACAATGGCATCGGCAACGTGACCAGCATTGATGACGGGCTCGGATCGGATAGTCCCGTCGGCCTAAAGTCTACCTCCTTGTTGGGTTTCTGCTATCATCGCCGTTTCGGCGTTTCCTGCAAACTTGAAAAACTAAGACATGCTTGGAAGGGGGATCAGCGGTCTACGCTGACCGATGTCAATCTGAGTTGCGTTAGTGTTGAACGATCACCCTTCTAATGCATTGGTCTTTATTAGACCGGATATCGCATGTTTGGAGACAGTGTAGGCCAGTGCGTGAGGCGTGGCATATACGCGGCGAGGCTCCATTGTTGGTGATGCTGACAGATGCTTCAGCCCGAAATCCTGCAAGACATATCAAGATACCAACCGTCCACCAGAAGGACTTACTACTAAAATAGCTAAAATGCTTCGTGAGCGTATAGAATCGAGGCCGTGGCGTTTATATTCGTGACAGACGTAAAGTTCGACGCTGTGATTGCATCCATCGCTTCGGGTACTCCGCTGATACCAACGTTCTTGATAAGTACGGCATGAGTCAGAAGTAATATTACGTGTGGTAGATTTTTCGTTAGAGCTCCTCACATTAAACACCATGTCAAGCCTTCCAAAGGTCTTGACGATCTCCTAGAACAGCTTCAAAACGTCTTCCTTTTTCGACAAGTCCCAAACGTGCACAAGGGTCTTCCTTTTAACATAGCTCCTTCCCGATGCCTTGAAGGACAGACAAATCACCATCTCTTGCAGCTACGCACCCTGACGTAGCTGAGGAGGATCCAGTGACGAAAGCGACTCCGCGACGAGACATCACAGCTGGAGGAAAATCGACGAAAAGTAGGAAGAGCGAGCTGAACCTTTGGCGGTGTGGCTCGCGGTTTGTATTCGTTCGGATGTCGTGGAAAGTCAGAACGTATAAGAATCCTAACGACAATGTCGACTTCGTGCCCCCTCTTCCTATCCGCAGTCCCCAAATCGTCTCCGGACGCTCGTGGCGGAGGCAACACGCTCCCCATCCCCGCTAGGCCTCAAAGCATTCCACAGGCTCGCCTGCACCCCATCCAGAACCTTTAACCACTCCTCGAACCCCTCCCTTGTCAACCTATCCATCTTCTGTAGTTGACTATCCGTCAGATCCTGAGAAATTGAAGCCGACATCGTAATACTGGGCTATTGTAGGCTCGGTCGGGAATTATTGCCACTCATAGGCAATAGGGAAGCGAAGGGGAACCCTGCGAAGGGCATGCTAAAAATGGAAGGAAGCCGTTGAAATATATAGTTGGGTGCTGGTAAGAGTGTCGTCCATTGAGGGATCCGTGGCTCTCTGAATCGCTGACTGCTCAACCTTTGGTTCAACTCCAGTAGGCGCTGCTTCTACGCTGGTTCTGATGGCCGGCCCTATTGGAGTTGTCGATGGCACCGCATGAGTCCAAGGTTTCCAAACGCCTCCAATCGAGAATAGTGCATCCGTCTTTGCGATCAAGTCTCTATATCTATCCGCCTCCCTGGTTAGTCTAAGGGGGCTGGAATAGCACCTGGTGCGGGCGGCGCTGGGGCCGCACCTGGCAGGGGAGTTGCGGGTGCAGAGGCAGAGGCATTGGCAGGGGCCTTGTTGTTGTTCGGGGCAGGCGGGGTCGTCTCTGGTATTGATTGGCGACCGAAGATGGCAAAGTTAGCAATCTCACCGAAAACAGATTACTACTTGTGAATACTCAATCCCATGCTGGACAACTCTACTGCCTCTCAAGCCATAATTGAAGACGGTGGAAATGGAATATATGACCACAGGAGAGCTTCTTGGGAGTACCACTTGAACCGTCCCTTGCCTGCGTCATAGCATTCGCATTCAGTGGCACATCGGCGTCCAGAGGGATAACCTCCTTCCTGCAAATAACATAAGTCCGATGTGATGTCGCGTATAACTCTTCCCTCGTCGCTTTGGGATACTTTTGATCCACATTCTTTGTTGCACTGCGATAACGGATGAGGTCTTGGACTCGAGTGACGAACGACCGCGCCGTGATGTAGACGTCCCGAACGAGATTGAGTGCAAGAACATGGAACGTCATGACCGCTCCGAAGACGAGGTAGATGGAAAGCTTGAAGAAATCTAGAGATACCTTAGGTCAATCATGAGTTCAGAGGCTGCTTCGACTCTGCGACGACGTGCTCACCAGTGAGGAGCTCGACATAGAAGATATACATGCACCTATCCACCCAGACCGGTGTGTTCCCTCCTCCACGTGTAGACGCTCTCCGAAGGTCATATGAAGCAATGACATATTTCGGGGCGTTCATTAGAGATGCCAGAAGAATTCCATACTAGATAGGGTGGGCATATATCAGTGACTGCACGCAACCGACGTGAAGATTCAGGTACGGTACGCTCACTTCGCTCCTGAAGCTTCCGAGCGACAAATGAACCGACGTCGTGTCATCGCCACCGTCAGTTTGTCCTAACAGTAGGATCGACATCTTCACCTTCGTTACCCAATCCCTTCCACGCCTCGTTCTCCCACCAATTCCACAAATCCATCATATGTTCTCTTTCTTCCAAGCTGTATCCTCACCGACAAAATCTTCCGGAACATTCTCACTCAAGCCCAGCGATGATCTGAGCGAACTAAAGCTGTCGGCTACTCTCTTTCGAATCACCTTTTCGCTCTGCCATCATACACTTAAATCCGATGAGAAATTTTACGAATCCAGCCTTCCAATAGTCGTCCTCCTTATCACTAATGTGCACAATATGCACGAAGATTCCAGTGTGAACTTGTTTTATTTCGTCGATAAATCCAAGCATCCCTTCCGCATGCGCCGAATCTCCCAAGCCGGACCAAATCGTGAGGGGGCGCGGGGTTGACTTCGGTGCGACGTAGACATGTGCCACAAATAAGAGCAAGTGAGCCCACCAAGAGCGTATATTTAACCTTAGTGGCAGTAGTGAACGTTGTGGGTTTTGGTTCGGGGAGTTCGCGCAGCCACCACGGAGAGACGGCGAACATGGCCTTTCCCCGTCGTGTCACAAATCCTCTGACTGTTGGGGTTTCCAATCATCTCGGCCCGAATTGCAATTACACTCTCTTCTTACATCTTCAGCAACAAATATGTCTGGTCCAGCAACAGCAGCGACGACGTCTAAGTTCACGGCGTTCATGAACCATCCTGCAGGTTAGTGACGCGTGTGGGGGTTGTTCGACCAAAGCTGATATTTTGCTTTGCCAACTCTCATGGGTACCTCTCACGTAAACATAAAGGGCCGAAGACGGTGTTCTTCTGGGCACCAATGATGAAGTGGGCTCTTGTAGCGGCTGGTGTGAAA